>JAUNZO010001801.1:0-49327 GCA_031894775.1 Chloris gayana
ACTTTCCTCTGTCCATTCCTTTCCATGTCTAGATGATTGCATGTTGATTCCTTCCATTATAGGGTCTGGTCGGCCCTTATGCGTGTGGAACCATGTAGTGCTTACGATCTTGCGTGCTGTTAAGCGTCCGGAGCAGGAGCGTGGCAACAAGTCTAACAAGAGAAACGATTGCACGGTTTAGTTGATATTTTTTCTCTCGGTTACAGGTTCCGTTTCGTCCCTCGTTTGGTGAGAAGTGAGAACGACTGAACGAGGCGGGATCGGTGTCGGAGGCTAGCAACACAGCAGGCACCGATTCGGACGTTAGGCGCGCTGAAGCCCCAAATAAAAGGAGAGGCAGGGCAAGCTTTCCGTTCCACATCAAAGCCAAAACAACAGGACCTCGATCAGAGAGCCTGAGCAGAAGAGAGAAGAGAAAGGTTCACGTTCTTCGTCGGCGCCGCAACAAGCATGATGGCGAGGAGCACATGGAAGCTCGCGACTCTGGCCGCGTTCTCGCTTCTCGCGCTGCTGTTGCTCCTTCCCTTCGCTAGCGCGGCTCGCGTAGGGCCGTCCATCACGAAGCCCATCGACGCAAGCCAGACGCAGCACCTCGACCTCCCCGAAACGGTGATCGGGCCTGAGAGCGTCGCGTTCGACGGGCACGGCGCGGGGCCCTACGTGAGTGTCTCTGACGGCCGCATCCTCATGTACGGCGGCGAGAGCCAAGGCTGGAAGACGTTTGCCTACAGCCCGAGCTACGTGAAGAACAAGTGCAATGCGTCGCCTCCGTCCGAGCTTCCATCGGCCGCCAAGGAGAACGTGTGTGGCCGTCCACTAGGCCTGCGCTTCCATCGCCAGTCCGGCTATCTCTATATCGCCGACGCGTACATGGGACTGATGCGGGTAGGACCCAACGGCGGGGAGGCAAGCGTGCTAGCGACCGAGGCCGCCGGTGTGCCACTATAGTTTCACCAACGGGGTGGACGTTGACCAGGTCACCGGAGATGTCTACTTCACCTCGAGCAGCTCAACATACACACGGGCACAACACGAGAGGGTTACTACCACAGGGGACTCCACTGGTCGTATCGTGAAGTATGATCCTCGTACCAATGAGGTGACCGTGCTCCAATCTAATGTTACATATCCAAATGGTATCGCCATCAGCGCCGACAGGACTCACCTTGTGGTTGCATTGACCGGACCGTGCAAATTGCTCAAGTACTACCTCCAAGGGCCAAAGGCCGGTAAGTCCGAGTTGTTCGCCGACTTGCCGGGATACCCGGACAATGTTAGACCTGATGAGAAGGGTGGATATTGGGTTGCGCTACACCGCGAGAAGTTTGAGCTCCCACCCCCGTTCGGTAAGGATACCCACTTGTTGGCTATTAGGATCGGTGCTAAAGGTGAAAAACTACAAGACATGAGAGGACCCAAGGACGTGAGGCCTACCGAGGCGGTAGAAAGAGAAGGCGGTAAAATTTATCTTGGATCGGTAGAGTTGTCTTACGTTAGCATTGTTAGCTCTTAGCCTGTTTCAAGTAATATAGAATATATATTATTTTGTTATTGATTTTGTAACATTGTGTAATTTTTAATAAATACAAATATATGATTATGTGGTTCTATAAGTGTTATAAATGAATACATGCTCTTTTTGGTTAGTCAAATTTACCACAGTTTTGGTGTTGATCAAGCTGCTCGCCTCTGTCGATGAACGCGCGCGCATAAGGTAATCCTGCATGCGAAGAGCCAGGAACTGCGTTGCAGCTGAACATAGAAAACTATATGTTACAAATAACCTGCAGTTACACACTGACACGGCACACGTAGGGTGGTGGTCACTGGTAATGCAGCTAGCTCAACAACATAACAACACCTGCTTGCGCGCGCACGATAAAGTAAATTCACGATATTCATAACACGATGTGTAGTACATGGGAACTCAACAGTGTAGCTAAGCATACGCATTCCTCAAAAGGCACTGAGATAATGCTAATATAGTACGTAGTGTACAAGTAGGGTAAGTATATATAGCTAGATCAGACGACCCCTGCCTCCTGCTCGACCTGTCGCCGCATCTCTCTGTTGAACCGCGCGATGAACTCCTCGACCCGCCTGTTGAGCTCCTCGTCGCTGAGCTCCCAGTAGTCCCGCTCCTCCGCCGCGCTCCCTCCGTCACCGACCGCCGGAGCTTCGTCCCTTCGCCGGCGCCCTTCCCCTGCCGCAGATCGGGAGTGCGGGAACGTTGCGCTCTTGCCCACGCCTCCGGCATTTCCTCCTCCTCGACGACGCAGGGCTCTGGCTCAGGCCCGTGCAATGCCGTTTCGCCCGTGCTGATTCCAAACCCGTCGGCGCTGGGGGCAGCCTCGCCAGAAGCAGAGGAAGGGCGTGCTATTTCTTCCTCTCCTGCTCGTTGTCCTTTATTGAACACGACGTCGTTGTTCTTGTCGTCTGCGCTCGGCTCGACCACCACCTCGTCGCCACGTTCACCGTGGACCAAGAAAGGCAACGCGCCGTGGTCCGCCACGACGACGGAGTCGCCGCCATTCGTCGTCGCCACCGTGCTCGCCTCGTCGAAGGCCACCGCAGGCTGCCCGCCGCCGCCACCTGGCACGTAGTAGTAGTACGAGGGGTCCTCGTCGTCGCCGTGGAAGCAGGGAGGAGCGGCACGCGCCTTGGCCGAGCCGAAGAAGAGCGTGCCGGCGTCGTCGGCGGCGACGATGGCGGCGACGACGCAGTTGGACATGAGGAACCAGAACGCCGAGCTCCCGGCGAGCGCGGCCGGCGGCGGCCGCACCAGGGACACGTACAGCAGCGGCAGCGCGGCCACCAGCGCCGACACGGAGAACCTCGCGACCACCTGCCGCTGCGGCCTGCTGTTGCCCGCCACCGGCAGCATGTGTGTGTGCCCCAAGACCTCAGGTTTGAGTGTGCTCTGCTTTGTTGCTCGGGTTTTGGTGCGACCCTGTCTGGTGCAATGCGGCCGCCCTTTTATACCGGTGCACAACCTGCCGCTGCCGCCTTTTTGAGTTGTCTGATTACTTCGTTTATAGGGGGAGAAAAAGGAAAATAATTGGGTGATATTATTTGTCGGGTTTGGGTATAATCATGACGATTTAGGCCCTGTTTGGATCCACATTCTAAACTTTAGTTGACTAAACTTTTGCTACTTTTTCTCCAACATGACCTCCTAAACTTTACCCAAGTCAGCTTCTAAACTTTAGACCACTAGTCACCTCAACCTTGCTAAATTCTCCTAAACTTTGGATAAAAGCAAATAAAATCAAAAGTACCCCTCACCACATGTTAGGAATCAAAAAGTAAAGGTGTATAAACATTTATTGAGGGTTAGATATCTCTTTTTGTTTAGTCATGGATTTTAGTCATAGATCCAAACATGCATCTCCTAAACTTTAGTTGGCTAAACTTTAGGTGACTAAACTTTAGTTGGCTAAACTTTAGCCAACTAGAGGATCCAAACACCCCTTTAACCGGTGCTGGTGACATGTGTGTCTGGACTCTGGAGAGTGCTAGCACTGCCTAGCAGCGGTGTGCCTGACGTCCCAGGGTTCATGTTCCGGGAGACGCAGGGCGGCCCGGCCGACTGCTCACTCTCTCGTGGCAGCTGCACGAACAAGCCCAAGTGCTCGCTCTCTCAAGACCCTCGTTATTCGGCGAGCAAGCGCGAGTCCAGAAACAAAACCTCGATGGCATTTCCCCAGAAACAAAAACAGGGATTCGGATTCAATTCAACACCCACATTTGACTTTCGAGCAAACCGAGCATCACACTGATTGTTGCGGTACTACTGATTTGGGTCCTATCATACAGGACCCGCGCACACGTTTCACCGACGAGGACCAAACACCGCGACCCACGTGGCGCGAAACCAATGTAACAGAAGAGCATTCGGTCTCAAGAAAATTACTCCTACACACCAGAGAGGAGGATCCAGCGCGACAGCACTCCCTCAAAATTTATTACTCTCGTCCCGCCTTCCGGGCCGTCGTTCAACCGTGCCGGCCAATCGGAGCCCTGTACGGCTCAATCAACAGGTGAGTCCCACAGTACACACGGTGCTCACACGGGACACCTGGCAGGGGGCGCGCGGCAGCGAATAAGAAAAACCATTCCCTTCCGTTTTCGCTGTGAATTATGCGTGAGGGCGATAGCTCGAAAACACCGGCCCTCCACTCTCCAGCGAAGCTCGCGGGGAAATGATTACCATACGCCCCGGCGCTGTGATTGCGGCGAGACAGCTAATAAGACGTGGTGACTAACCCAAAATCTTTTCCTTGCTGTGCATGCCCCCATCCATGATTTGATGGCAACGGGCAAATCATCATCGTCTTGCCCGTATACACGGTCAATAATTGAGAGAGTATTGTGTTGCAGTGTCTAGATCATCGTCAGGTGCTGACTGCTGAGTGTTGACCACGTGTTTCGGCCTATAGGGACAGAGTGTCCAGCCCCAAGGCCTATGCCTTACGCCATGCCACGATTAACCGGCATGATGGTCAATTGTACATCATAGCCACCATGATGCTACCTTAATGATTTGACACGCCGTTGATGTATTCTTTTGTCCTTTCTTTGCCAAATGACTAGCACGAGTTTCATCCTTCTCGTGTAAGGAATATGAATCTTGATGTGAGAACTGAAAACAATATTGAGACTATATGTTTCTAAGAAAAATATGTATTGCATGTTCCTTTGAAGTGATTGTACGTGATATTATTTACTTAGTTTTAAACTATATTAACCAACATCATCTATAAAAGTAAGAGTGCCTGTTGTGAGCATAGAGGCACGTGTCCACTCTAATTCAATCATTAATTACGATTCAATGTAAATATCGAACATCTGATTATACTGTTAAATATGTCAAATTGGTAGTAGATATGTCTTATTAATGTGTCAAATCATAATAAGTACATAAATGTTAAATTCTGTCAAATTGGAGTATTTTCCTTCAAATTAATATGGTTTGACATTTTTGTACGTCAAAAATATGATTTGGCATATTAATAAGATAATTGATATGTTTAATAATATAATCAAAGATTAGATATTTATATTGAATCATAAACTAGGGTGGACACATGCCCTTGTGCTCATTGCAATATTTTCCTAAAAACAATACAAGGGCAATAACATTATAATAAAGATATTGTGATTTGCAATGCCTCGTCAATTTTATTCGTGTATGTGCTAATTGTATATACTATTGCTAATTACAGTAGCTAGCTTGACACCGCAACTTTTACAGAAAACACGTTTTTTCTTTTCAGGTGATGGAACATTAGTGAGGTTTTATCATGTGTTGCTATTGACAAGACTGAGTGAAAGCACCCATACGAACAAAGGCACTGTTTGCAGTTTCGAACTTTCTGTCCATTTTGCTCATATTGTGTAGACAACAACGATTGCTGCATGATTACATTATTTTGACGACCAAACTACCGATGCCAAAAACAGATGGAGCATAGACGTGTACTTTGCACTTGGAAAAATGTAGATGCTGAACCAATGCACGTCTGGATGAAAGTGAACTATATTTCCTCAACTCTCCGGTCGTGTGGCACTCGCAATGCTATATATACACTGTGTCCTAGACTGCACTGGTTGGCAAGCAGAAGAAAATAAATAAATAAAACTATTAAACCTTGAAAATTTATGCTAAAAAACGCGTTCCTGAGTTAGTTTAAATTTCTTCTAGAAAATGAGAAGTGGACGGTCAGTGTCGCGACATGCTTAACTCCCACTGCCGTATCTGATTGATAAGCACGAGCTATCTTTACTGCAAAAGACGACTTAGCTCGCAAAGTTCTGATTTGTCCTGTCTCTCGTTTTGGATATCTATCGATTCCCTTTTCGGCAGGCATATGGCGCCCCTGGACATTGCCGTGTGGGGATCATGGTGGGGGACGCGGCCCCATCTGCCCGGATGGTATGGTGAAGCGGAAACGATCGCCCTCGCGTACGCGAGGGCAGACCACCTCTCGCGCACCCCCGCGGTCCGATGCCTTGAGAGATGCTGCTGCTGCCTGTTGTCGCTTTCGATCGTATTTTGTTTTTTTTATATATCACACGTAGCAAGTTGGAAGGGAGTTGGCTGCAGGTTACAACTCTCACCTGCAGATCGAATTATTTTCTCAGAGAAAAACAACTGTATAGATTGAATGATTATTTAAAAAACCACACGTACTTTTAACTCTCGATTTTTTTTCTCCCGTTTCTATTCTTTACCTGTAATTCTCTTTTATAATAAATAATGTTTCGGATTTAAAAAAACTACTGTTTCTTTATTTTGTTCCATATTATTTTTTATTTTATGTATAGAAAATAAAAGTTGTTCTAGAACAATAATTTTTCTTACAAGACATGTTTTAGAACAAAGGTCTTTCGCTCCATGTTATTTTTTCATTTTGTTCCACGTAAAATAAAATTTATTATAGAACAACTATGATTTTGCAACGCATGTTCCACCATATTAGATTAGATTTGTTCTGGAACAAAAATGAATGGTTTGTTCAATGCCATTTTTTGCTCCATGTTATCTTCCATTTTGTTCCAAGAAAATAAAATTTGTTTTGAAACAATTTTTTTAAGGCATGTCCTAGAGCAAGTGTATTTTGTTCCATGTTACCGTGGAACAAAAATAAATGTTATAAAATAAAATAGATTTGTTCTTGAACAATATTCTCGATTAAAAGGAACAATGTTCTAGAACAAAATAGATTCGCTCTGGAACAATGTTCTCGAACAAACCGAATAATGTTCTAGAACAAAATCGATTTGTTCTAGAGCAAATCTGATTTGTTCCACAAATTTGATTTGTTCCAAAACAAAATGAATGTCTGGAACAAAATAATTTTTTCCAAAATATTGTGCTGGAACAAAGGGAACAATCGTATGGAACAAAAAAATTGTTTTAGAACAAAATAGATTTATTGTGAACCAATGTTCTGGAACAAACAAATTTTGTTATGTGTTTATTAAAGCATTTTTTCGAACAATTTTCCAGAACAAACAAAACAATGTTTTGGAACAAAAATATTTGTTCTAGAACATAGAACAATGTTTCGGAACAAACAGATTTTGTACTGAATTTTTAGTTTTTGTTCCTAAGATTATTGAATTTATTCTGGAAACATTATATTTATCCTAGAACAATATATTTTGTTCTGCAACCAAAACAAACGTATTCCAAGAAAAAATATTCTATATTTCTATCAATGCAAATTGCTTTTAGAACTGTTTCCTTTTGGTTTTACACCGAGCGCGGAAAAATGAATGTAAGAAACGTGACTGGTTGGCATGGGAAAAAGTCAAGCGCGAAGCCCGAGACAATCACACGCGAAAACAATCCGTGCTTCATGCCCTCGGCACTCCGCGCCGTGGTCGGTGGGCCAGGGGGTGCGCGAGAGGGCGCGGAGCCTCGCGCAAGCGAGTCAGATCGCCCCCATGGTGAAGACTGATGAAGAGCTAGCGCAGGTCCCTCTTACGTTACGTGTGGTGTGTTTCTTTGCAGCGACGCCTCTTGGGTTTGGGTGGTGCCGCTTAGAGAGCGGATTTTATTCGCCGCGGTAGGATTCCGTCTCATATCTCAAGGGTTGGGATTAGTTCACGTTGTTGCAATCGGACGGTCGATTTAATTCTGGTTTGTTTATTCGGGGAGGACTGCTACGGGCAGCAGGTATTCATCGGCGTTAGATGGAAGTATTTCTATTTTACGTTGGTTGCGGTTTTCACGTACCCGACATGCAATTTAATGCTAGGAGCGGGCATGAGTGGATGGGGATAGGAACGAATTGAATGCAGAAGCTTGTAGATGGTTTCTCGGTTGCTCGTACAAGTTGGTGTTCTTGTTCCTCCAGTTCTTGTTCCGCCTGTTCTTGGTCCCGCTACTTGGGGAAGGCGCGAGAGGAACGAAGAGGGAACGGAGATGGCAGCCGTCGAAGCGGATGGTGGCGATGCAACTGGAACCATGGTATGTTCTTCCCAAGTTCCCATGAAGGCTCCTGTTCGATTCAAACCTAGATCGATTTTGCATAGCTCTCATTTGGTTTGGGTTTGTCTAGTGTAGTGTTCTGATGATGTAGTGGGCGGCGTGGGTGGTTCCGGGGAGTCGTCATTGTCTAGGATGTCTCCGGGACAAGTTCCGAGAGTGATTGAAAAATTCAGCGAGTACAAGAAGGTTTTGGTTAAGGTCATAGGGTTTGGTGGTATTCTTGAACTTCTCAACCTACAGAATCTCAATTTACGGTTCAACAAGTTTTTGTTGAGCCAAGTGGATACTGTAGAAGCAAGGTATCATTGTAGATGAGACCTGTTTCATTCGCTTCTATGATCATGACGTGGAGAAAATTTTTGGCATCCCTTGTGGGCCACATTAAATTTCTAGCTTTGAAGTAACGAGTATCATGTAGATCAATTAAATTTTTACAGAAGGCTCTTGGGATGACCGACAAGGATTCCCATAGCTTAAAAAAGGTTGAGGAGTTCCTTAAGAGAGATATTGGGCCTGATTCTTCTAGCTTGGAGCATGAGTGTTTCCAGGTTGCAATTGTAATATTTGTGATGGGGCATCTACTGGCACCCTCAACAAAACATGACTATGCTGCTTGTCGACTACTCGGGGAGCTTTGAAGAGTGCTAGCCATATATCTAATTACAACTGGTGTGGGTATGTATTAAGAGCAATGTTGGAAGGTGCAAAGAAGTTTCAGTTTGAAAGCCAGATTAGAACTCCAGTTCACGTACCAGGATGCCATTTATTTCTTCAGGTACACGCTCTTGCCTAAAGCATTACGTATATGTACAATTGTTCGAGGCAGTGTCCTGCATTACTTGTGTAAATTGCATGTAGATGACAATAAATTGTGTATTATTTTGTGGTCTTTTCTAAAAAACTTTGTTTGTTGGTCTGCCTAATCTTGACTATTAACTTTTCAATTAAAGGAATAAAATGGAATTCTGACTGCAAATGTACTTTGCTAACTGAGTACAGGTTTTCTTTTTGGACAACATGGATCTTGGTCACCTAAATCATTGCCATAATGTATTCCCTCATGTGAAAGATTTCACATCCGAGAGGTTAAAGCTGATGATACAGAGGTGCACTGGAGGTAGTTCGAACGGTGACATGTGTTGCCTTGCTATGGTATGGTGTGGCAAGATTTAAATTAGATGTAAGTGCTCATAAACATCCTGTTGTAATATCTAACAGTTGTTAGTTTTCCATAACAGCCTAGAACAACGGAGAGTGTGTGCTATGTTCGAAGCAACAAAGAAAGAGCCTTTTCCAGGGGAGAGAGAGGGTTGAAGAGGTTGTAGAATAAGATGCATAAAACACAATTGAAACACCAAGTGCTTCAGCACCGACAAAGATGACGGTTGGGCCTGTTCAATTACGGAGGGGACCTCCACCTAGACAGGAGCGACCGTTTAAGCCCAATATTGATTCTATGATTGCTAGATACCTTCATCCGAATGGACTTTTTGAGTTCATACGTGATAAGTACCCGGGCCTTGTACGTTATATACAAATTGTTCATATATGATGATTTAACTATAGTTCTAACAACTGAAAACTAACCAGATGATTTGTCTTTTATGTGTAGAACTCGGTTCCATTGATGGATGCCTTGAACAGGCACAATCCAATGTGTGTGAAACATGTTGTCGAAGCACAACGCACAATGTAGCGGGAGCTTGTGCAGGAGAACATTCATTTGGCAGAAACTTTAGTAGCAACTCTTGGGTTTGATGTGATACAATCAGGCTGCAAGAATGTTGCAGTGTCGACAACTAACACTCCAGGTGACACATGCCTATGTATGTTGGCAGTAGCATCAAAATGTTCGCATTATATCTGAGACTAATACCGGTTTTGTTTTCAGATAAGATTGTGGCAGGATTTGCAGAAGGTAATGACTAGCCAATAGGTTGCTAAGGTCTGCGTTTCTGCATGGGTGGAATATAAAGTGGCACATCTAATTTAATTGTATTGTTTTCCAATTTCCAGGGAAGGAGAAAGTACTCGAGTATCACCGAGCAAAGAGGCACAAGTTAGTATGGACAATGCAGGGAAAAGGCATTCAGGTTTGCAGCTGGAACGAGATGCTCAACGTGTGAAACGTCCAACGTCCGACGATTAAAGGTGTGTAAATATGTATTGGGTCAGAACAAAGAAGTTGATTACATAAATTTGAAATAATATTTGGTCTCGTCAGTAGGTTTTAGGTTTGACTACATCTAGTTGGAGCTACTTCGGGAAATAACCTGCGACACAATTGGATTTGCAATTGAGATATTTTATGTAACTGAAGCATCAGTTATTAGTTTCTGGGTAAATAATGAGGGAAATTGAACACTGAATTTTTTATGTGCACACATGCAGCAGGGTCAACATCAGAGGGGCAATCATCGTCAAAAATTATTTGGATGATGTACCATCATTTGACATCGGGATTGATATTGATGAGGTGAGCAACAATAAGGTTTCAGCAAATACAGGATTGAGGAAAAATTTGAATGAATGTGAAGAGTTCAAGAGCTCGGATGCTAAGTATGAACAGCGGGCTAAGTTGTCTCCCAGATCAGAGAATAAACATTTGAGTGATTTGTTGGTGAAATGCAAGTAATAGAGGGTGACAAAAAAACAGGTGGTAGCTAACAAAATCCTTTTCGGAGAACTTACGCCTACTATCGCGCCTAGGAGGAGGGTGGTCACTGGCAATGCAGCACCTAACCCTTTCTTTCTTGTCCGTGTTCATCAGAAGCCTCCCGTAGAGATGTTGTTGTCACTCTATGTGTGTCCACAGGGCGTAATGTCACACAACTTAGCAGGTATGGATAATGCAGAATAAATATTACTTTACTAAAGTTGGTTTCATATACAATTATCATTCCGGTTTTGTGTGCAGGGCTTGGATAATACACAACAATCCAAGGCACATAGAGGATACATGAGCGGATTTGAAGGAGCAACTGTTTGGTGACCGAGTACTTGAAATTGATATGCTGTCACTAATTATCAGATGCTTTGCACAAATGGACAAGGAAATGTGGTTAAGCTCGGATGACCTTCGTTGGCGGCACTTTCTTGAGCCAAACTTTGCGGTAGGACAATATGTAACCTGTCTTTTTTCTCAGTGAGTCCTCTACGATAGGGTGGGGAGTTAATTTCTTGGAAACAATAACTAATTAAGGATGATGATTTTCCCAAGGTATTTGTTTTGGCCGGCGACAATATCACTTCAATATTGTCCATTCAGAACCGGTTTATTGGTGAAACGGTTAACTACAACCTTGCACGTACTCGAGATGGTTGATGTTGGTTATTACCTGAACATTGCTGAAATCTCCAATGGCAGGGGGAAATAAATAATTTTAACTTGTTATTGCAGATTGTTGTGCCTGCACGTATTGTCAGTGGGTGGATGTGCTACATGTGGGATATGCATAAGAAAGTTATCCATGTGTTTGGATCCTGCTAACCCACTAGCACTCGGAGGATCAACGACGTGCTTATCATGCTGATGTAACAAGAGTACTACACAATACACTATGCAGGTGCATATTAGAATATTTTGATGATTGGGTTATCTCAGAAGAGCCATGGCCTCGGAATTTCTCTACCTTAGGGAATCTTGAATGCAATGAGTATGTTTGAGTATCTTGCCCAAGTCGATCATTACCTGAATATATAGAGTTGTTTCGTGCTGAGTTTTACAATTTGCCAATTGTAGGAAGCAATCAGGTTTTGCAGCTGTGTGCTTTGCTAGGAATTACAATGGCAAGGAGTTGGAGTATACATTTGATAAGGTTGGTAATCAAATTATTCTGTAGATTGCAAGGGATAAAGGTCATTTGATTCTCTCGATGCGAACATGGTGTTTTGCTTGGGCAAGAAAGTTTGATTGTGACACCGCAGAGGTCAATGTATGAACTTTTGACGATGGGAGGCAACTTGGCAAGAGTTCCACAAAATGTGGTGGATGTCATGACTTCATACATTGAATGATGAGTAGTTGTGTTAAGAATGTGCTGTATTTTGTTGCATGGCGTGCCCCTGAACGATGTCGCACGTGGGGTGCAGGAAGGATACTGTGTATTTTGTACTGTGACCCATTTGATTTGTATATGTGCAATCATTCTTCCCTTTGTGAATGCTATATTTGTTCTACGTGTGGTACATTCATGTGAATGTTACATTTTTCTAAGCTGCTTCGTACAATTCCAAACTCTATCATATTTGTGGCCGATGCAAGAAAGAAAAATACATACATGGCTGCCGTTCTGGAACTAATAACATAACATCCGAATTAATTTTAGGACAGAGATGCGGTAAAAAAAGTTGGTTGGCAATACATTATTCGAGACACAAAAATTGTTTGGCAAAAGAAAGGCAGTTTCAGTACTACATCATCCAAGCATGTGACAAAACAAACACTACAGTGAAGTGCCGGTGAACATCTTTATCCTTGCAAAACCACGGTTCCCTAATTTCATCTTTTGCAAGACCACACATCGATGTCCTCATCTATAATTACAATACCGAGAGCAAAACAGAGTTAGCATGCTTAAGAATGAACCAATTGGCAAAAGTGATGTTATTAAGAATTCGAACCATCATCGGTAGATTCATCGGCTCGTTGCGAAGTAAAGGTCTTGATCCAATTGATAATGTCCTCTTGCTGCTCCTCTATTTTGTTTTCCAACAACATGGTTGTGGCATCTATATTTTCTTGGATTGATTCATTAAGCTTAGTATAATTTCTAAAATTGTCATTCTTGAGTTCAGTTGCTAGTTCCCCCATTTTTTTTACTTATCTTCTTCCTCAAGCGTGTAGTGCGTGATTCCACAAGGTCATTTAGTATCCGGTGAACACGTGTTTTTAGTAAAAGACTTCAATTGAATGTAAGTGGTTTATATAAAAGCATAGGTAAATACTTGGTTTCTTGGAGGTGCCCCGGTGGCCTCATTAGCTGCAGGTGGTGCTTCCGTTGGTATATCTTGGACTTGGACTTCGGCAGCTAGTTGGGCAAGTTTTATGCATGTCATAAGTATGCGTCGGTGGCACACCCGCAAAGCAATGGACAAGTGGAGCGAGCTAATGGAATGATTCCGACCGGTCTTAAACCAAGAATTTTTGACCGGTTGAAGCCGTATGCGGGAAAATGGGTTAAGGAGTTGCCCTGGGTTCTTTGGGGGCTGCGCACTAATGTTAGTAGAGCTACGGGACAATCTCCGTTTTCTTTGGTGTATGGATCCGAAGCCATGCTACCTACAGAAGTGAATATGGTGTCAGCTCGAGTACGATATTATGATGAAGAAACGTATGATGATCAACGTCAGAGTTGAATTGGTCGCTGCGGAAGAATTGAGGGATCAAGCTCCGATTCAAGCTGCTAAGTATCATCAGGGATTATGTCGTTATTACGATCGTAATGTTCGCATTCGGGAATTCCATGTAGGAGACTTGGTTCTTCGGAAGATTCAGTCTAACAAGAACAGGCATAAGTTGTCACCGGTCCTGGGAAGGACCTTTTTGGTTAAATCGGTCTCCATACCGGGGGCTTATAGGCTTATGACCTTAGAGGAGGAAGAGATTCCAAATTCTTGGAACATTGATCAGCTTCGCCGATTTTATATTTAAGAGTACTTATTGTAAAGTTTTTTATATTATAATAGAGTAATTTTATCTACTGATGATGTTTGTTTTTTATGTCTCCATACTTTAATTTTGAATTAAATTATTGAGCCAGGGGCTGTTATGATAAGAGCAATCTGTGATAATTTGCTATTCTCATTATGATAAGAACAGATCCGTGATAATTTGCTATTCTCGCTAAGTTAAGAGCAGATCTGTGATAATTTGTTATTCTGCTATGATTAAGAGCAGTCTATGATATATATTGATTGGTAGACTGTTGTGTTAAGAACAGTCTGTGAAATCTTGAAATCCTATAAACTAGCTTTTCGCTTATGATTACATGATCTTGTTAAAGTAAGCTATAATTATGAATTGTGATCTGTGCTGATTAAGAGCCAGAATTGGATCATAATTATTCAGTTGAAATAACCATCATGTTTTAAGTAAATAAGTTAGCAAGTATGATGGTGAAACCAGTATTCGTAATAGAAAAGAAAAGCAACTAGTACTTCAAATAATATAAATGACTTGATGTTCAAAGATGTTTGATTACAAAAGCAGGGGGGGGGCGGGGACCTATTACAAAGCCTCGCTCAGCAGGACCGCTGGAGGTACCGGTGTCACCGGTCTTAGGTTCCTCAAGCCTATCATCCAGCGTTTCTTCAGAATCGGAGGAGGATATGGGCAAATCCCTATCAAGATCTTCGAAGGCATTTTCTATCCTCCGTCCGGCGGCGTTTGCTGCGTCGTGAGCATCTTGATCCAGGGCAAAAGCTGCTGGCGCTACGTTGAGAGGGACGCCTGTTGGATGAAGAGGAACATCTTCCACCAACTCTGAAACAGTGCCAATGAGTGAGTTCTTCAGCTCATTGAACCGGTCTTCGGTAGTGTTAGGATGGGCGTCATCTCCGATAAAGTTGAAATCGCATTCTTCGACCGGAGTCTAAGACTGGATTATAGCGGCGATGTATCCTCCTCCAGCAGCAGCAATCATCCTTGAATGTTCTCGGATCCTTCTTGGGATTGCCCGGATGGCGGACTCAAGATCTATCTCATTGGGATCAATAGTTTGACCGCCATTGAGATACTCTAAAGTACGCACTATGCCTGCAGTAAGTTCTGAAAAAATAAGTATAAATTTAAGACTAGGTATTGCTCGAAGACCGGTATTTTTAAAAGATAACATAAGAATAAACAAGAAAGGTGGGACTTACGCTCGTGCCTGATCTCAGCTGCTCCGAATCTGCCCTTGATGTTTACGTTGGATTCTTTCAGCTTTTGGGCAGTCTTCAAGGCCTTCTCTTCGTCGCGCTTGAGCTGATTTCGCTGCTTCTAATGCTTCAGCCGGTTCAGCTTTCAAGCGAGCGGTTTCGATCTCTAGCATCTTGTTGGAGTGAAGTGCTTGAGCTAGTATGCTATCTTTAGCGAGTAAGCTCGCCTTCGAGTTCCCCAATTCGTGCCGCCTGTTGCTCTTCGATACGAGAGCCTTCCTCCGAGTGCCTGCTCTTGAGCGACTGTTTTTTTCCATGAGGACCTCCTCGGCTTTCTTATGGGCAGCGACAAGACTCTCAAGCGTTGAGATCAAGGATGAGATTAATCGGAAGGGGAGATAACGGGAAAAATGTGAAACGTATAAGGCAAATTGAGAACATTACTCCGATTAATTTGGCGGAGCTTGATGATTTCTTGCCGGCGCTCCTCCATCATACGATGGGTGTTCTGCAGACCGGCTTCTCTCTTCGGAGGTCGTTTTCTTTGGCCTTTAGACCGGCCATTTGAATTTCCAGTTCGCCCAATCGTTCTTGATTGGCGTTAAGCTCCTCTTGTAAACGGGCGATGATGGCGGTCTTGGCCTCGGAACTTTTGAGGAGAACCTAAAGGAAAGATTGAGAAAACCAATAATTAGAATGTGATTGTTCGAGAGAGATTTTTGAAGCGAGAGGATATACCTGGCCAGATTCTCGAAAAGTTCTTTAAAGCTTCTTCTTCTTGGAGAGCGTCCCATTGAGCTGTAGCAGTGAAAGTCCCGGCTCCGCTTGAACTATCAACTTTCACATCTCCAACCACCATTCTAGCCAGCCTTCGGTTCTCCAGGAGCTTTGCGTGTTGTCCTAGACCGGCGAGGAATTTCTTCCATCCGGACCGGTCCCAATGATAGTTCCGGAGGAATTTGAAATAAGGTGGCTTGAGGAGGATTACCGGAAGATGAGCCTTCAGCGGTGGCAACCCGTTCTTCAGTTTCTATGCTTGAGGCGGCAGGGAGTTCCTCCGTGGATGCCGCACCTTGAAGTTCAATTGGGATTGGAGCAGTGAGGGCGGAAATAGGAGCGTCACCGGTCCGAGACGAAGTGGTGGGAACAGTACTTGGTTGAGAAACGCGGGGGATAGGGCCAGTCGTGGTGCATCCGGAGTAGAGGCAGAAACACCACCGGCGGGAGCTGTTGAAGAAGCTTTATTTCTTAGAAAGCTAGCTATGCTAGCTTGGAAATTAGGAGGGACCCTGCAAGGAGAAAGCACATTTAATAGGACTGGGATAGAGAACTTTGGCTGTTTTTGGAGCTTCGACAGGTAAAATAATTTAAAGAAGAGTTAGACTTACGTGGAAGCCTTCTTGAAGCCAGTGGAGATCTTAACCTTCTTGGATGGGCCCTAGGTATCTCCACCACTTTTATCTCGCAGCCCTTTTCTCCACCGGATTAACTTGTGGAGTTGGAACTGCATCCGAAGCATCGCTAGAACCGGTCCGGTGGCCATACCGGGACCTCTTGGGTACCTTGGACAAGGGATCGACCGAGGGGAGGTAATTTGAGTTTTTCCCAAAGAAGCTTCAAGAATAGCCCGGCTGCCCGGCGATCATTTTCGATAGCTTCTTCTTCGCGCTGTTGATCTTCGAGTTTTTGTGCCTCCGAGCGAGTGTCGCCGGGAGCGGTGGAAGAAGAAGCAGGTTTTCCAATGGTCATGGAGGTAGTACGTTTTCTAGTACTAGGAGCTTGAACCACGGCCCCGGATTTAGAAATTTTTGGAGTAAGGCTGGGAGGTAAGGGAAAGGACCGGTCCGACGGCCTTTTATTCAGACCGGCTTGAACAGCAAGAGGAGCGGCATTGTTGGCATAATCCTCCCCCCATGTGTCGTTAGGAGGAAGTGGAGGATGACTCCTGTAGTTGTCCATTTTCTGCAATTACAAATATTGAGTCTTTGTAAGTAAAAGAGGATAATGAGTAGTAAAGATTTGAAGAAACAGAAAAGAGATACTTACAGTGGTCGCGAGGATTGCTCGAGCTGAAGGCCGGATCCACTCTTGTACATCCGGATAGATCTAGATTTGGTTGCAGCATATGCTTGATACGAACTTCTAACCGCTCTTTGTCGGGAAGAAGGGTTCCATCCAAAGGCATAGCGGTGTCTTCGTTGAAAAGCCAAGCTGGATGCTCTTGCCTCTTGAGGGGTTTAACTCCCCGCACTATGAAGCTCCAGAGAACCGTCTCGGCGGTGACGCCTCTAACGGTCTTCAAGTATTTGATGTTGGCAAGAAGTGCAATAACTTCATTGTCTTCTTTGAGCTTTTCCCCGGTCTCTGCAGTAAGGAAGTTCTTGGCTACCTTGGCACTCGAAGGCTGGAAGAGGCTGGTCGGGGATTGTCGCAGAAGAACCATCCTTTTTTCCACCGAGCTATGCTCTTGCTCGCCGACAGGGAAAAATATTCGTCCGCGCTCCAACGATTGGATTCCTACACCACCAACCGCAGCCTCGGCGGTCCGATGATGGGAGTGGGCGGATTTGGAATAAGTACTGGAATAATTTGAAGTGGGGGAGAACTCCAAGGAAAGCCTCACACAAATGGATGAAGAAGGCAATTTGCAGGATGGAGTTAGGGTTGAGATTCACTAACTCCCATCCGTAAAAGAAGAGAAGTCCTCTAAAAAGGAACAGCACGGGAGATCAAGACCGCGGAGGAAAAAAGCATTGAAAACTAATTGTTGAGATTCATCTATTCCCCATGGAATCTGATTAGGGGAAGGAACACTCCAATTTAGGATGGGTTAAGGAGGAAGATACCTATCTTTCACCGCCTCATTGAGGGATACTACGGTGACCTTGCTGCTACCAAGGTCTTGAACACCGAAAGGAAGCCGATCACGAGGAACGGAGGAAGAAGATGAGACGACGGTGGTGGATTTCTTCTTACCCATCTTTAGAGATGGAAAGGAAAGCTTGAGATTGGTTAATGGGAAAGGAGAGAGCAACGGCGCAAAGGGGAAAGACGAACGCGTATGAGCTTTAGGGAGCGGAGTTGACCTAGGTCGACCTTTCGTTTCTTTTATAGACACCTGGGATGGGCCCGGGCTGGAAGTTATCGGGCCATTTTGAATGGCCCGATGGATTTTTATTGTCGTAACTATGCAATTATGACCTAACGGCCATAAGGAAATTAATAATTTGCTATCTGCGTTAATTATGACTTAACGGTCATAAGAATAAGCCTACGTGCTTTTATGAAAGTAAAAAGCGGTCTGAAATACGGAAATTTTCAGATGGAAATGAAAGTAATACTGAATTTTACAATTCAGTAGTATGAGAGAGTTAGATTTTACATAACTCGGTGATAAAGGATGCCTTAGGCTGTGGGTGTTAATCATCCGGCTGATTATAGGCTTTGGAGACTCGAGTCGTTGTGAGAATATAGGGAATAAACTGGTCCGATCAACCAGAAATTTTGGCTCTTAGTGAAATTTCGCTAAGCGGATTATGAATTCAGGCTGATTTAGGCGGTCCGTTATGTGAAAATGGTGAAAATATAACAGGAGATATGAAATTCTGAACGGAATGACCGGTCTGAAAAATATGTTCTTGGCGAAAATCTGTTGAGAGGAATGTGATTTGATGGGAAATGATAAAGCATAGTCTCTCGAGAAAGACTCTTGCATTATTTACGATTCCCAAATGATACAAGAGTCGGGGGCTATACCTAATTAGGTGCACCCGACCGGTGCACCGTATTCAAAGAGCGGTCTATAGAGATTTTGGAAACGGAAAAAGATGAAAACTGAAAGGAGCGGTCTGCAGGAATTGCATATTAAAGGAAATAATGAAGAATCAACTAGTGGACTCTTGCATTATTTGAAAGCAGTTCAAATGATTCAAGAGTCGGGGCTATACTCAATTGGGTGCGCCTATTCGGCGCACCGTGGGAAGAATTAGCTATGATTACCTAATTAGGTGGTATGAAAGGTGAAAAACAATAATTTTTTCGGGCTTCTTTTAAAGCACTTGTGAAGAAAGAAGAACAAGTGCAGCGGATTGGAGTTCTTTTTAATTTTATCATGAATAAAAACCAACATGTAGAAGATTGGTTAGTTTAATTCAAGGTTAAATAAAAAATTACTCGAGGGCTGCTGTCGTATACTTGCCTTATGGGTATACAGATGATGAAGGAATGGATACACGGAGACATGGTGACAAATTAAGGAAGATAAAGATGGTGGCGATAGGCAACGGATCGGTCCTTGACCGGTCCGGGATAACGAAGATCCTGAATACCGGTATGGAAGCAGGGCGGACATTAAGACCGGTATACAATGACTTGAGGAGCAAGTTATTGAGCAATTCGTAGTCTGATTAGAACTTTGAATCAATAAAGAAAGTTAGAAATAAAATTCCATGTATGTAATTTATGTAACCTATTAGGACTCTACATGTAACCCCAGCACTCTCGGACATATAAGGCGCAGCGGGGACCCCCGAAAACTCTCTAAGATCCGGCAATTAGCAAATCGCTAAAGGCAATACATAACATACAGGACATAGGGTATTACTCTCAACTCGAGGGGCCCGAACCTGTCTAAAATCGTGTTTTCCCGTGTGTTCCGTGTGTTGCACCATCGAATTCCACGCTCGTGAGGGACCGGGTAGTACTAGTGCCGAGTTTAAGACTCGACAGTTGGGATTAATCTTCATGAGGGGGCAAGGTGGGAATTAATTCAACATGTTTAATAAAACAAGATAATGCATATTGTGCAAATGAATTACATGGATAGTGCCATATTCCACGTTGCATCCATAAGTGGCGGGGATGCAATCCATTTTGCTCAAGTGCTTTATTTTTTTCTTCATGTAGGCAGCTATGCGAGGATATATACCTCCGGGACGTTATTCACCCCGAAGTCAATATTGTCAAGATATGCAACTTACATTAGACATCGGGGATCTCATGAGATTTGATGTCGCACTAGTTAGTACATTCAAAAGATGTTTTTTAATTGTACCTACAAGAATGGAAAACACCCATCAAGTATAATGCACCTGTGTTCATTTAGGACCTGTTGTTTGACACTATCAGCAGCGGAGGAGAGGCAACGGAGGACATAACTAGCCCGAGTTGTATCCTTTCCAATGAACGGGGATTGGTTGCAAGCAACATAATTTCATTCAGGATAGAAGCTGATTTGCCGGATGGTGCCAATAGGTATGTACACAGAAATAAAACAGCAGCAGCACGAATCATGTCCACCTCTTTAGGATGAATACGTGAGCACGGACTCCTTTGGAGAACAAAAGAGAGGTCAGTTGGAGCAATGTGCTTGGTGTCGTGGTTAGCAATAGTATTTTTGCAACCTTTCGGACAACCTTCCCGCAAAGGCGAACCGTTCGCTGTGGCACGTTAACGGGGCCACCGCCTATTCCAAGGCCGAGCTGGATAGAGACCTCATCCATGAGGAACATGTGCCCATTGCAAATAGGAATTTCAAACCTATCAAATGAGAGCTTCGTAGGATCCAAAAACAAAAATTTCGGTCTACAATAAAATCTTCTGGCATAAGCAGAAGGCCTCCAAGACCTAAATCCTTGACATTCGCCTTGGCTTGAGGCTCCATTCCAGCAAATATCTTTAGTGCCATTTGCGAAGAGCTAGAAGTGAGAATCCGAAGACTCGTAGCCATCCCGAGGGGAGCTAAAGACATATGGTGAAGCTTCAAGATCAAGCATAGGGTCAATCCTTGGCCGTTTGGGTAGGCTAGATGCAGGATGGTTCAGGTTAATCTGAAGAAGCGAGGGGGATGACGGATTCATGGTGAGGAGTATGCGTCTTGGTTCTTGGGAGAGGACGGCTGCTGGGACAGGAATAGGCAGGGGGATGAGTAAAATATATTTTTAAATCTTTGATGCCCTCTCGTTTGTAGTAGGTGGGACTGCAGTTAATTTTGGTCTCACTATGGCCACGTCTATGCTAGCCGGTAAATTAATTTTGGTAGAAATAGCCACGAGTACAAGAAGGATTGACAAAAATTCGTGTTAGTAAAATAGATTTTAAAAGTGCACAGACATTCAATTTGTTGGCTAGCATAAAAAATGGACGATTACTTGTGGGATTTTTAGGCATTAAATGGATTTCCCAAATTAGGAGTGGTTAAACCACAACGTATGATGTGGCCTTGCAAAAGTAACTATTCTTACTTCTTGCTAGGACGCATGAGAGTGTTAATTAACCAATGTGATCATCTCCGTTTTAACAACTTTTTTGAACATTTGGAACCAGACAAGTTGCAAGAACATCACAATGAAATAAACTAGTTGCAAGGGCAACAATATTGTACTTTCGACATCCGACCATATTCTACTAATGATTTAAGGTACTATGACTGATAATTTAAGGAAACCGGAATTAAGTGTATGTAAGCCATGCACAAGTATTTTAAGGTAGGGCAAAGGCCACGTTTAGACCATTAGCAAAATAGGTACATATGCAAAGGAGGTCCCACATTCAAAGAGTGCTGATTGTGCCGACGGATCAATTGGGAGTGATATACCAAGGAGTGCTGCAACCTGAGTCTTAAACTCGCTGAATTTAGCTTTGTAAGTGTTCTCAAGTGCTTGTACCTTGTGCTTGCATTTTGAATCAATATCACGGAATGAATCAGCATTGGCATGGTTCATGTCATCACCGGTCTAACGAATAGAAGAGATAGTCGATGCAGCAAAGCTATCAATTAATTGGAGAGCTGCATCCCTTGACTGCATGTGCAACTTTGAAAATGTAAGGGGAACATCTTAAATTGAAATAGTAGAAACATGTTTTATTTACCTTTGTACTTTCTCCTGAAGTGGATGTGGGATTTTGATTTGGGCATGGTGCATTGCTTGTCCGAGGTTGTTTGGAGGTCCTAGATATGTTTTCATCAATCATTCGAACTACCTGTTGTGCGGATGAGAAGTTAGATGCGAGTAATGAACAATTAGTCGTAAAGAAAATATGTGTACTAAGGCATTGTAACCTGAATCTTGCCATAAGTAATGTTGGAAGATGAAAAATAATCACTTTTGTCTAATTCAATTAACTTTAGAATCTTCTCCTTTGAATATTGTGCTAGACATGGATAACCATTTGGCGCAACATTATGAACACCGAAATCCAACAGATCAAGGTAGAATAGCTGCCAATGGAATAATAGAATTATATACATTTTGACCATATGTATTCTAAATTCAAGTACATATATTGCAAACTGATAATTTGGAAGGAACAACATTTTTGTCATCTTTAAGAGTAAATGATTTAGCGCATTACGCAATTTAACAACTAAAGAAAAGTAGTGGATCATTTTCTGTACCAATTCAAAGAAATAATTATCCAAAGTAATCCACAACACAAGAACATTCAGCAAAAGATTTATTAGTACCTGATAAAAAACTCAAACGAAAGATGCAACAAAACTGCACTACAACCCATACCAAGAATTCAAAAACTCTTCTGAACATAATTATCTTTTACATTTGTGGGTTAAGACAAGATGACTTGTTGTGCACTGCAAATTACTACATAGCATGTGGATAATTTACAAGCAATAGCATTGACAATAAATAAAATAACGAAATAAGGGTACCAAGTTAACAAGTACCTCAAGGAAGATAAGACCAAGGGATACACATTTGTGCATTTTCGTTATATCATCTGAACTCGTTGAGCAGCGAGTTTGATGTGGCAAAGAATAAATTCATTGTAATTACAAAGGGTACATGGCTCAGATGCAATCTCTAGAATCTCAATTGGAATTTCTAAACCCTAAGGATCAGGTGCAAGTACATGGGCACAACAAAATAACACAACTGCAGCCCTAACCATGTCTTTCTCACTATCGGTCATGGAAGAACTAACAGTACGGTTCAAAACCTCTAACAAATGTCTTGGGACAATCTGCACAATATTTGGTGGGAGATGAAGCACTCTAGCAAGATTGCATGTCAGCTCATGCAAACGTTTCTTATACTGGGATTGAATGGTCTGACCAACTGATTTAACCCCCAGAATAACATCAATCGACTCGGTTTCTATTGCAATGCGCTGGCCATTTCCTAACTTGAATGACATGTCATCTGGGTATATCCTTGAGAGTAGCCAGAACCAAAACTGTCTGTCGACTAGAAACATATTTGGAATACTAAGCAGGCCACCCAAACCTACTTCACGCACTAAGCTTTTGGCTTCATCTGAGATGGAGTAAAATGTTTCATGTACCAACTAAATGCCGAAGTGGGAGATGAACCGGCGTGGACCGGCAAGTGCTGGCATGCTCATGAGAATGAGGAGGCTCTACGCCGTTGCGATAGCGCCGGAGATGCAGAGCACCGGAATCACCTGTAGGACCAGCGCTTTGTCGTCTCTTACCGTGCGGAGACAAGAGCGCCATCGATTCCACACTAGAGTTAAGCCCGGAACGCAGATTGCGCTTTGGAGCATGTGTGGCTGCGAAATCTTGGCTGCTCTTGCGCTTGTTACGCCGCAAGGGAGTCGAACTTGCATCCATGGATTACAGATGCATTGCAAGATTGAGTAGTAAGGGAGTTGAATGGGAGGAGAAGAGTTGCAAGATTGAGCCGCGAGGGAGATGAATGGGGGAGGCGGGTTGCAAGATTGAAACGCAAGGTAGTAATGGGGAAGAGGGAATGAAGCGTGCGGTGGAGCCAGAGATATTTGGAAGGCTCCCAACAAAGTGGGTCCCGCCACACTGGTTCCTAAAAGAAAAAATGTGACCACGTGTGCTAAAAAAATCCACCGCATGAGCTAACTTGGGTTGCTGAAAAAAAGGACTAGCTGCTGCAATTGGATTGCTAAAAGATGTTAAAAAAAGGACTAGTTCAGAATATTTTACACCAAAAGGGCGGCCATAGTTCCAATGGGCCTCGTAATAGAACACGACCTCGTCATATATTACAACAAAATAAGGTTGTAGTTACATTGGTCTGCATTATATAAGACCACACCTGAACTAGGTCATTAAAGATTAAGTGGCCTCTACATATTTTACACCAAAAAGTGCCACTATATTAGAGAACATGTGGCCCTCTACATATTTTACAACAAACATGCACGACAAACTGTCTCACGTTGTGCGAACTTTTTAGCTCGGTGGCTATCGACCTCATCTTGATCATCAGTCTGCGAAGCTTCATTCCCGGTGCATGAGAATCCTTCATCTGATCCAATGGAAATTTGAGGTGCTAGCTCAGTATGGTCAATAACATTTTCTCCACACGATTCGTAGCCTTCAACCAACTACAAAAAATATTTTTGGAGTTAAATGTGTTGCAAATTGTTACAAGAAATAACATGTGCGTAGGTAGAAAAGTTCATCCTATTCACCTAGATTTCAGGCAGATCATGGGTGTTCTGGTAAGTCTTGGATTTGGCAATTTTCCCAACGACAGATTCCTATGTGTTAGTTAGTAAAACATGAACAATTTCATTGGTCCAAAGCACATGTAATTAAATACTTACCGAATCATGGTGACTGTTTAGATCCAAAACTGTAGTCCTAACCATCACTGCTACGTGCACCAGGTCCTCTGTGCCTGGCTATGGATGGTCTAGTTCGTCAACAAGCCATTGAACGGGAGAATCGGCAACCAGCTGGGGGAAAGGCCAAAAGAGAGCAGTCATCCGAATCCATGAGTGGTCCATGTGAAAAGAATAATGCCAAAAAGGAGTTGCACTTAGCCGAAGCCGGACAAGGTTTAAAGGACACGCTGAAGCCGCACAAGGCTAAAAGGAGTATGGTGTACTTACCTCAACCACAACATGGTCTGTCTCTTGCCCATCCGATGTAGTTGCAATGGAGATGGTGATGGTGGTGACAGGCAGCGAGCTTCCTCGAAATATGATGAGGCGCGATGGTCCATTTCAAGTGGTCCAAAAGCAACGCAAGCTCAAGTGGTGCCCTGATGGGGATAGAGAAGTACAAATAACCAATGCAAGGTACAAGGAAAAGGCAATGTGTCTAGCGCTTGACAATGGACCACAGGTGTCCTGAATCTTCCACAATTAGAATTCAGGCGTTATGCGCGCTCAGCAACCACCTTAAATGCAATACGTTAGTGGCCTAGACAGATATTTTGTGAGTGATGCAAAACGCCCACTTTTGTATAGGTAAATTTCAAGCCCGGCATGGCCCAACCAAATTTCAGGTGAGTGATTGATGAAGATTCAGGTAAATGTTCAATAGGAACGGTCCAACCAACTTGCATGGTGAAGCTAGCATAAAATTCGTTTAGAAAATAAAATATCCTTCGTATCATGGTACTTATATTGCGGGCACATATAAAAATTCGTAGAGTGTCTAAGTAATCGATTGTGAGTTTTTGTTGGAAACCACATAATCGCAAAGGCAAAAAGAAAAGTAAAAGCTTCACATCATTTCAGGTCCAAAATAAAAAGTGCTTCCTACATTATTTCCATGAGAAAATAAGAGGCTCAAAATACATGTGTATGGTCAAGATATCAGGCAGACTTCTACAGACCCAAAATACAAGACCAAGGACAGGAAATAACACTAGTTGCACTGATTACAGTAGTTACTTTGCCAGGAGCAGATAGCTGAGCAGCTGAAGCGTTTGTGTTTGCAGTCGTTGTGCTACACCCATTTGTAGCATTCGAATTAATAGGATCTCCAGCATGTATATCCATTTGTTCCACCAGAGCATGTCCATCCTTCTGTGAAGAAACCTCTTGCAGCTCTGATTTTGCAAGCAACATATACTTCATTGCAACTTCATATGCTTTGACATTTGAGTCATCCATTGCAACTATCTCAAGTGCAGTCTGATACAAGGTTGAGTGCCTGAATGTTTGGTGTTGCAACGCTGCTTTGTCTCTTTCGAAATGCTGAAGGTGTGGTAGAAGCACATCCCTGGCATTTAGGGTCCACCTCTTGATAATGTGCTTCGGAGGTATTTTCTGAACGCCAAATTGTATCAACAGCTGTCTTAGGAAAAAGATATTAACATATCAATTTTGCAAATACAATTCTAGTTACAGTGGAAATATTTTTACTGTACATAGGTCTAGTTACAGTGGAAATATGTACCCGAATAATATGTGGACATATCATTCCCATGTGTTCTGCCAGGTCACACTCACAAATATAATGGTCTCCATTCGCCACAACATCAATTGTGAGACAACTTTTTGCCAGCGTTCTCTTTTTTCTGCTTTGACATGTTCAACAATATACCTGGCCTTGGCAGTGACTTCAAAAGCAACAAAATTACCTTATTCAAATATAAGTTCACCAAATCTCTCAAACATTTTCCTTGTATATATTTGTGCAGCATGCCATTCAATCGGAATGTTGTGAACTATGACCTTTCTAGCCTGCAGTAATGAAATGAGTAAGGGGATAAAAACGAATAGATGTCTGGACACGAATTGCAAAAACCAAGGGGAAATATTTTCCACTACCTCCAATTTTTACATACGTTCTTCAAATGCTTCTGAAGCCTCACGGTCAAACTGCAGTTGCCGGTACATCTGCACAAAACTGTGCATTGGGCCAGCAGGTCCAACTAGCTTCTTTAACATGCTGTTTCCACTCTCACTATGTTGAGTGCTTGTTTGTTAATATGTTCTTGAAGTAAGGCTTTGCCCATCATTCACGTTTCCTATATATCTGATCCAGGTAGTCATTTTTCTGTAGATTGTATGTCTTAAGCATATGCTTCCATCCTATCTCAAACTCACTAACTGTAAGCATGGTATTTATAACTTTGTGGAAAACAACTTTGAATCCGGATTTTCTCTTCTTTGTGTACAAGTGGGCAAGATGCTCTTTTTCCTTCCGCAATATGTGCCACTTACACCACATGTGCTTTGTGCCAGGGAACATTGCCTCAATTGCAACTTCGATGGCCCTACATTGGTCTGCTCATGACAAGTAAAAAATCAGACTAATAGGCCAGACAAAATTGTACAACTATATATGAAATGAGACAATCAAGCAAGCTTGTACCTGTTAGAATTGTTACGGGATGCTTCCCACCCATGAGCCGGATAAACTCACTAAATACCCACTTGAAGCTCTCAATTGTTTCATTCCGCATCAAAACACCACCTAGTACTATGCTCTGAAAGTGGTTGTTGACTCCAATGAAAAGACCAAATGGCATATCATATAAATTGGTTTTGTATGTGGTGTCAAAAGTAATAACATCACCAAACCAGGCATATTGCATCCTGCTTCTTCCATGTGTCCAAATTAAAGTCTGGATGCGCGACTCACTGTCAGGTAGGACGTTGTAAGTGAAATTTGGATATTCTTCCTTCAGCCTATTAAAGATATCAAGTGTCTTTGCGATATCCTCATCTGCATTGTCCCTTGAGATACGGCAGCACAAGCTTGCTGCTCTATTTGTGAATGGGGCATTTCCCATAGGCCCAAAGAACCCAGAAATGATAGTGAAAATCTTGGACAAGTTTACATTATTCAATCTCAGATGCTTCATCTGATTTTTTGTGTACATGTCAATCTAGTTATGTGACCTCCCGTTCATTTTCTCTGCACATGTCTCTGACAATGGATGGTGATGCTCTGAAACAAACTCCTCTACGTACCAGCCACCATTGCTCCGCCGAGCGCCGCATATATGCTGGACATTCTTAACGTGCTGATCTTGTGTTTTCCTGTTTTGGTTTGCCCTGTAATAGGATATGAATAGGTTGTCAACTAGGTAAAAAATGACACTATTTAATAAGAATTTATCACAGAGGTTGAGAAGAACTTACAAAGCAGGAACACACAAAGTCCTGAATAGCTTGAGTTTTCACAGTATTCTTGCGTTTTCCTTCACGCCTAGTACCACAACCAAGCTCCCATGAATAAAGGTAATAGAAGTCAAATGTCTCTGTCAATGAGTCAAATGTCATTCCAATTATGCGGAGGACAACCAGCCCCTCCCTACGAACTGCAAAGTTCCACAGTGCTTTCTGAAGTGCACTACTTTTCGAACTGGTGTCATGCTGTTCATCACTTATTTTCCCTACCCTTGGCCTGCAACAACTACAGCAGTTAACATTCAAAAGCACAATACAAAAAGTAAAGTGCATCGAGATTTCTAAAAGGGTCAGGACCATCAATACATTGTATAGTTCCTACAACAACAAATATACAAAAATGAATTAGAGTGGTGTGAACACATTTGTCCCAGTGGCCAAGGAGGCAGTATAGATCCTAATTTCCTATGGATTCTGGAATAAAAATTGGTAGGTACAGACTTCCTATATATCTTCCTCCTAGGTACAGACATCCTATATATAAAGAAATGAATGAAAGTGGTCCGATCCCATTTGTTCCAGGGGACAAGGGTACAATATTAGTTCCTAATTTCCTATGGTTTGTGGAATAAGAATTCCTAGGTTCAAACTTACGGGCAAATCATTATTTTAGGATACACTTTGCAGTGGCAATACAAATTCAAATCTCTTAACCTTCATTAACTGAACAAACTACATGCATGCATTATATAAGTCAACTGCCTCCAGCCTGAATTGGGCGACCAATTCAAACATACAGAGTTGTGATTTGCTAGTTAGGGACTTATGACAAATTCATTATTTCTGAACAATGTAATAACGGCTAACACTTTGTAGTAGCAATACAAAATCAAATCTCTCGAGCCTTATTCACTAAACAATCTGCAGAGTGCGACATGATACTGAACCTATTATAATCAGAAACTACAAACAAACAAAAAAATTGTAATGAACTAATTTATCAAAACTTTGCAGAATATTGCATCTCTAATAGGTTAAGACTTACATAATTTTGGTATTATAATCTGAAAGTTCAATAAAAAAACATAATCAACTAATAAATTAGATGCAGATTATGAAGCACAAAGACGTACCTCTGCTTCCAAGGTTTCTGCCGTGCAACACTAGTTGTGCCTTCAGTTGCAAGAACAACAAGATTACCACCAATTATGGGGTTATTAGACTCTGCCTGGATATCAGTTGTAGATGGCAGATCATTTGTGCTCTCTGAACTATGTAGCATATATCAACGACAAGGAATCAATCATTTTACATTGAGTTACTTCAACGGGATTTTGTTTAACTGTGATAAGCAGAATTACCTGGATCATTCGTGAGCATGTGGCAGTGCCTCTGCCCATTCATTAACTGTGATATCTTGATTTTTAGATTGCTCAACAAAAACATCAGGCGATACATTTAGATCGAACATTCTTCCACTTGGTGACCTGGTGAAATTGGGGACAACTAAGCAAAGTCAGGAGCGAAGAATAGTGTCGTGAAAAAAATTGACTACATCATAGAAACATACTTATTCTGCCCACCGAGGGGCTCCACCGGTGGTTGATCCGAATTCAGCACATCTTCATGTCCATCCATATTCCTAGAGAACAAGGGAGAAACAAGTGTACTGATATTAAACAAAGAATAAATTCAATAATGGGACGACAAATAGCATAAGCATCACTAACAAGGACTATGTACCTCTGATGGGGAAGCAAGCTTGTTCCATGTAAAACTCATCGTCCCGCCAATCGAAGGAGTTGAGATCCAACAAAGGCTTATGCGGCGGCGGGTCGTCGGTGTCCATATCACCATCAGCTTAGCGCCAGCCGCCGGCGCTCGGAACAGCCTTGAGTTGAAAGCAGCGTGGGCGCAGCAATGGGATGAAGCGAGAGGAGCCTGGTGGAGCGTTGGGAGAAAACGGGAGGAGGTTGGAGAAGACTCTAGAAAAGACAGGAGCCGTCCCGATGAGGGACAAATATTTGCCACCCTTTTACGTACATGCAGTAGGGTGTATTCCTCTATTTTCCGGGAGCTCGTATTCTCTGCGAAACAAACGTGCAACAGTACTCACGAGAATCCCAAGAAATCCAGGACCCACCCTTGGAGCAATGACAACCGTCCGGATACGGGGCGGAATCCAGCCGCAACGGTCCCGTGACTTGGATTTTATCCGCCGCGGTAGGATTCTGCCTCATATCTCGAGGGCTAGGATTAGTCCACGACGTTGCAATCGGACGGTCGGTTTAATTCTAGTTTGTTTATTCGGGGAGGACTGCTACGGGCAGCAGGTATTCGTCGGCATTAGGTGGGCGTATTTCTATTTTACGTTGGTTACGGTTTTCACGTACCCGACGTGCAATTTAATGCCAGGAGCAGGCATGGGTGGATGGGGATAGGAACGAATTGAATGCAGAAGCTTGTAGATGGTTTCTGGTTGCTCGTACAAGTCGGTGTTCTTGTTCCTCCAGTTCTTGTTCCACCTGTTCTTGGTCCCGCTACTTGCGGAAGGTGCGGAGGAACGAAGAGGGAACGAGAGATGGTAGCCGTCGAAGCGGGTGGCGGCGATGCAACTGGAACCATGGTATGTTCTTCCCAAGTTCCCACGAAGATCCCTCGTTCCGATTCAAACCTAGATCGATTTTGCATAGTTCTCATTTGGTTTGGGATTGTCCGGTGTAGTGTTCTGCTGGTGTAGTGGGCGGCGTCGGTGGTTCCGGGAGTTATCATTGTCTAGGATGTCTCCGGGACAAGTTCTGAGAGTGATTGAAAAATTCAGCGAGTACAATAAGCATTTGGTTAAGGTCATAGGGTTTGGTGGTATTCTTGAACTTCCCAACCTGCAGAAGCTCAATTTACGGTTCAACAAGTTTTTGTTGAGCCAAGTTGATACGCAGAAGCAAGGTATCATTGTAGATGAGACCTATTTCATTCGCTTCTATGATCATGACGTGGAGAAAATTTTTGGCATCCCTTGTGGGCCACGTAAAATTTCTAGCTTTGAAGCAACAACATCATGTAGATCAATTGAATTTTTATGGAAGGCTCTTGGGATGACCGCAAAGGATTCCTATAGCTTAAAAAAGGTTGAGGAGTTCCTTAAGAGAGATATTGTGCCTCATTCTTCTAGCTTGGAGCATGAGTGTTTCCAGGTTGCAATTGTAATATTTGTGATGGGGCATCTACTGGCACCCTCAACAAAACATGACTATGCTGCTGTCGACTATTGGGGAGCTTTGAAGTGTGCTAGCCATATATTTGGAAGGTGCAAATAAGATTCAGTTCGAAAGCTAGATTAAAACTCCAGTTAACGTACCAGGATGCCATTTATTTCTTCAGGTACACGCTCTTGCCTAAAGCATTACATACATGTACAATTGTTCATGCGAGTGTCCTGCATTACTTGTGTAAATTGCATGTAGATGGCAATAAATTGTGTATAATTTTATGGTCTTTTCTAAAAACTTTATTTGTTGGTCTGCCTAATCTTGACTATTCACTTTTCAATGTAAAGGAATAAAATGGAATTCTGACTGCAAATGTACTTTGCTAACTGAGTACAGGTTTTCTTTTTGGACAACGTGGATCTTGGTCGCCTGAATCTTCGCTATAATGTTTTCCCTTTTGTGAAAGATTTCACATCCGAGAGGTTAAAGCTGATGATTCATGGGTGCACTGGAGGTAGTTCGAACGATGACATGTGTTTCCTTGCTATGGTATGGTGTGGCAAGATTTAAATTAGATGTAAGTGCTCATAAACATACTGTTGTAATATCTAACACTTGTTAGTTTTCCATAACAGCCTAGAACAGCGGAGAGTGTGTACTATGTCCGAAGCAGCAAAGAAAGAGCCTTTTCAGGGGAGAGAGGGTTGAAGAGGTTGTAGAAGAAGATGCATCTAAAACAATTGAAACACCAAGGCCAGTTGCTTCAGCACCAGCAAAGATGACGGTTGGGCCTGTTCAATTACGGAGGGGACCTCCGCCTAGGCAGGAGCGACCGTTTAAGCCCAGATACTGATTCTATGATTGCTAAATAACTTCATCTGAATGGAATTTTTGAGTTCATGCGTGATAAGTACCCAGGGCTTGTACGTTATACACATGCAGCAGGGTCAACATCGGAGGGGCAGTCGTTGTCTAAAAATTATTTGGATGACGTACCATCATTTGACATCGGGATTGATTTTGATGAGGTGAGCAATAATAAGGTTTCAACAATTACAGGATTGAGGAAAAATTTGAATGAATGTGAAGAGCTCAACAGCCCGGATGCTAAGTCTGAATAGCGGGCTAAGTTGTCTCCCGAACGGAGAATAAACATTTGAGTGATTTGTTCATCGGTGAAATGCAAGTAATAGAGGGTGATAAAAAAACAAGTGGTAGCTGACAAAATCCTTTTCGGAGAACTTACGCCTACTATTGCGCCTAGGAGGAGGGTGGTCACCGGCAATGTAGCACCTAACCCTTTCCTTCTTGGCCCTGTTCATCGAAGCCTCCCGCAGAGGTGTTGCTGTTACTCTATGTGTGGATGACAGGGCATAATGTCACAGAACTTAGCAGGTCAGGATAGTGCAGAATAAATATTGCTTTACTAAAGTTGGTTTCATGTACAATTATCATTCTGGTTTTGTGTACAGGGCTTCGATAATACACAACTATCCAAGGCACATAGAGGCTACGGGAGGGGATTTGAAGGAGCAACTGTTTGGGGACCGAGTACTAGAAATTGATATGCTGTCACTAATTATCAGACGCTTTGCACAAATGGACAAGGAAATGTGGTCAAGCTCGCATGACCTTCGTTGGCGGAATTTTCTTGAGCCAGATTTTGTGGTAGGACAATATCTAACTTGTCTTTTTTCTTAGTGAGTCCTCTGCCATAGGGTGGGGAATTAATTTCTTGGAAACAATAACTAATTAAGGATGATGATTTTCCTAGGTATTTGCTTTGGCCGGCAACAATGTCACTTCAATATTGTCCATTTAGATCCAGTTTATTGGTGAAACGGTTAACTACAGCCTTGCACGTACTCGGATGGTTGGTGTTGGTTATTACCCGAACATTGCTGAAATCTTCAATGGCAGGGGGAAATAAATAATTTTAACTTGTTATTGCAGATTATTGTGTCTGCACGTATTGTCGGTGGGTGGATGTGCTACATGTGGGATATGCATAAGAAAGTTATCCATGTGGTTGGATCCTGCTAACCCACTAGCACTCGATGACCAACGACGTGCTTATCATGCTGATGTAACAAGAGTACTGCACAATGCACTATGCAGGTGCATATTAGAATATTTTGATGATTGGATTATCTCGGAAGAGCCATGGCCTCAACATTTCCCTACCTTAGGGAATCTTGAATGCAATGAGTATGTTTGAGTATCTTGCCCAAGTCGATCATTACCTCGTATATATAGAGTTGTTTCGTGCTGAGTTTTACAATTGGCCAATTGTAGGAAGCAATCAGGTTTTGCAGATGTGTTCTTTGCTAGGAACTACAATGGTAAGGAGTTGGAGTATACATTTGATAAGGTTGGTAATCAAATTAATCTGTAGATTACAATGGATGAAAGTCATTTGATTCTTTGATGGGAACATGGTGTTTTGCTTGGGCAAGAAAGTTTGATTGCGACGCCGCAGAGGTCAATGTATGAACTTCTAACGATGTGAGGCAACTTGCAAGAGTTCCACAAAATGTGGTGGATGACATGACTTCATACATTGAATGATGAGTAGTTGTGTTAAGAATGTGCTGTATTTTGTTGCATGGCGTGCCCCTGAACGATGTCGCAAGTGGGGTGCAGGGAGGAAATTGTGTATTTTGTACTCGTGACCCAGTTGATTTGTATATGTGCAATCATGCTTCTCTTTGTGAATGCTATATTTGTTCTACGTGTGGTACATTCATGTGAATGTTACATTTTTCTAGGTTGCTTCGTACAATTCCATACTCTATCATATTTGTGGCCATTATATGGCACGGATGCAAGAAAGAAAAATACATACATGGCTGCCGTTCTGGAACTAATAACATAACAACTAAATTAATTTTAGGACAGAGGTGCGGTAAAAAAAGTTGGTTGGCAATACATTATTCGAGACACAAAAGTTGTTTGGCTAAAGAAAGGCAGTTCAGTATCTGCATCATCCAAGCATGTGACGAAACAAACACTACAGCGGCGTGGTTAGTGGTTAGGCTGAATAAGGAATGAGTAGCAGCCTGCCTAATTCCAAAGTATTCTTACCCGGTACTATTTTGGTGCAATTTTTGGTGCTACATTACTGAAAGTTGCCTTGGGGGGGGGGGTGGGGGGGGGTTGAATAGGCAATGTAGATAAAACCTGAAAATCATAATACTAAAACAAAAAGGTCAAACTCTCCCTCGATGAAACTTCCGTCGAGGCGATGGGGAAACCCAAGGAATTGACAAAGGAGGGGGAATCTTACGATTCCACTTAAATGGAAACCTTCCTTGACCTCTTGAGAGTGTTGTACCTGTAGGAATTCAATAGACACAAAACACACAAGTAGATCGGGTGATAAACACCCAAAGGCAAACAAGCAAGCACACAACAAAACGAACAAGAGAGCTCACAAAGAGGTTCCTACGTCTTCATTGAGGAGCTCACAAAGAGTCGGGTCTCTTCAACCCTAATCCTCGCCAAGTGGCCACAAAGGTCAAACTTGGTTTTCTTCTTCTTCCTTCGATTCTTTTCCTTGCGGAGACGAATCACAACCTTCACAAACTTCTCAAGGCTCACCACATGCTTGGGAGCTCTAGGGTAACACCTACGAATCTCCAAGAGTAACAAGTGAAAACGAGATTAGTTGCTACGGGAAGATGTGCTCTAGGTTAGGATGATGCTATCAAGTTTGGAATCAAGATGGGGACTCTCTCAAATGGCCTTGGATCTCAAAAGGGAATGGAGAGAAGTGTGAGAGAGAGAGAGCTTGAGCAAGATTTATGAGTTCAAAAAGCACCAGACAACTTTGCTCACGGGTTGGTCAAACCTTTATATAGTGGGGGCTCAAAAGAGCCGTTGCTAGGTCAATAATGGACTTGACGGAACTTCCGTTAGGGATAGAACTTCCGTCGTTCCGGTGAGTCAAAGGCGAAAAATGCCAGGACGGAACTTCCGGCAACTCTCTGGAATTGACGGAACTTCCGTCTGCCATGACGGAACTTCCGTCGGTGGAGAATTGAACTCGGCTGGAGTCTCGGGACGGAACTTCCGTCCGGTTTGGCAAACTCTCTGGAATTGACGGAACTTCCGTCCTAGGCGAGTGGAAATTGGAACTGGTTGGCATTTTGATCTTTGGATTTTTGGTATTTGGACTCCAAGTTGTTTTAAGGTAGCTAGAGCACAATCTTCCCTGCACGTAAGATCGTTTCACCCCTCTTTATAGTCCGGCACACCTATACTCAAAAAGCTACAAATCTACACTTGTGACTCTCACTTTTGAGTACTTGATCAACTTTTGAATGAGTGTACTTTCTCACAATGTGGTTGTAGTTTCTTTGATATCCTGCACATACACTTAACACATTAGAGTTTTTAATTCTTTGTCATTTATCACCAAAACCCACTAGGGGGCCTAGTTGCACCTTCGGTTACCTTCCAACCAGTGCGTGTAATAGGCCCGGAGTCAAAAAAAAGAATTTAAGCATTCAAAGAGTGTATTGTGAAGCACCAAAACACCAATTCTGTGGCACCGATTTTGCTGATCAAGCTGAAGCTTCCATCATTGTGGGGTCAAGTACATGAAGGCATTTTCTCTTCATGTCCCATATGTAGCATGACCACCCGGCGATAAGAACTGGTGCTATGATCTGCATTGCATATATTAATATTCGTTATGGAAGAAAATGTACCATTCAAGTGCATTACCGAAAGTAAAAGTTATAGAGTAAAGTACCATACGACAATGCTCTAGAGAATAATTGAATGATTCACTCGTAAACATCTCGGCTATCTCGGGCATTGAGGACGTATCCGAACCATTTAGTGCGGTTATCAGTTTTTAAGAGGAAAAATATTAGGCCACCTTCCAATAAAATAATTAGATTAAGGAGGAAGTTGTGAAAGGAGTATTACCCCCCATTCGGTGGCAAGAAGTGGCGCCACCTAGCAGATGTTATTTTCGCATACATCCGTGAATCCAACACATGCATCATCCTTGTTAGTGCTGATATAACATCAACGAGTCATTGCGTGAGATGAATTGCCTAGGAATAAGATATCAGTGAGCTTAGACCCAAAGAGCTCTAATTTTGTTGACTTGTTATGCACAAACCACCCCCTGCACATTGACAATAATCAAGTTACACAAACAACGACAAGACCAAAATATGATCGGGAAGCAAAGTTTTACAAACCTATTAATCTCCACATCCGGACAGGAACTAAGGTCATTTAATACACGGAACAGATTTGCACGGGTAACCTTAAGCCACTGTAAGTGCAGCGAATGTGGCGATTTGCTATAAAGAGGTTCAGATGTATGCTTCTTAGGCTTCGGGACTGATATTGGTTCTGGAGTTTCAAATGTAAGAATAGGCCATTCTGGAAAAAGGATAGTAACCATTAGTTTTCCGAAAGCGTACTACTAATGATGGGGAAAATAGCAAAAACACATACATCAATAACACCGACATTTTTGCATGGACATTATTGTTTCATGTGAAAAAACATGATAACACCAGTCTTACCAATAGTACATGGGTCGGTTGGAGCATGAGCTGGTGTAGCTGGAGGTGTGTCCTCTGTATCATGTGGTGTATTGTCATCGGAAAACTTGTTACAATGATCCTTTATCTTACGTGGTGGAAAGAGGTATGTGGTAGGTATCAGTTGTAAATAAATATGTAAAAATAGGACACAGTGAACATAAGCAAAACTGATGACACACCTCTATGTGCAATGGTCTTGGGCCTAATTTTTCTTCCTTTGTTGAGTTCTGGGTCTATGGCAATGATAGGTTCAGGTTTCATGTGTATGGCGGGAGATAAATAGTACTAGACAATGAAAAAATTAATTAACTCACCATGCGTAGTTTTTGAGGTGACAGGTTCCTTTGAATGGTTTCCTTGTGATGGAAAGTGCTCCTCATGTTGATGTTCATTCAGTTGACCTAGCCAGGATCTGGTTAGTCACATAATATGTGCACAAGAAAAATGGTTACCGAGAAACTTACAAGGTTTTGGGTTCCGCCCAGCTGCCATCTTCAAATTGTGACGTGTGTTTGTTGGATGAATGTTTTGTGTAGCATCGGATGCAGGCTGGTGTTGATTTGGGTTGGTTGGTATAGTGAATGTATGTTCAACTAATGTTGGGTGGCCCTGCTGCTGAATTGTTGCACTATTCTGTTGGCCGGTGCTGGTATTTTGCGCTGAAATAAAAGGTGTATGCCATATTAACAAGAACTGATAGGTTGATTAGCTTTAGAGTTCTTAATGAGGCTAAAAAAGGATCTGGTCTGAAAATCACCTCTATCATGAGTTGCTAATTGTTCCGACGGATCAATTGGGAGTGATATACCAAGGAGTGTTGCGACCTAAGTCTTGAACTCACCGAACTTAGCTTTGTAAGTGTGCTCAAGTGCTTGTATCTTGTGCTTGCATTTTGAATCAATATCACGGAATGAATCAGCATTGGCACGGTTCATGTCATCACCGGTCCGACGAATAGAAGAGATAGTCGATGCAGCAAAGCTATCAATTAATTGGAGAGCTGCATCCCTTGACTGCATGTGCAACTTTGAAAATGTAAGGGGAACATCTTAAATTGAAATAATAGAAACATGTTTTATTTACCTTTGTAGTTTCTCTTGAAGTGGATGTGGGATTTTGATTTGGGCATGGTGCATTGCTTGTCCGAGGTTGTTTGGAGATCCTAGATATGTTTTCATCAATCACTCGAACTACTTGTTGTGCGATTAAGAAGTTAGACGCGAGTAATGAAGAATTAGTCATAAAGAAAATTTGTGAACTAAGGCATTGTAACCTGAATCTTGCCATAAGTAATGTTTGAAGATGAAAAATCATCACTTTTGTCTAATTCAATTAACTTTAGAATCTTCTCCTTTGAATATTGTGCTAGACGGGGATAACCATTTGGCGCGACATTATGAACACCGAAATCCAACAGATTAAGGTAGAATAGCTGTAAATGGAATAATAGAATTATATACATTTTGACCATATGTATTCTAAATTAAATTATAAATATTGCAAACTGATAACTTGGAAGGAACAACATTTTTCTCATATTTAAGAGTAAATGATTTAGCGCATTACTTAATTTAACTAAGCAAAAGTAGTGGATCATTTTTTGTACCAATTCAAAGAAATAATTATCCAAAACAATCCACAACACAAGAACATTCAGCAAAAGATTTATTAGTACCTGATAAAAAAAAACTCAAACGAAAGATGCAAAAAAACTGCACTACAACCCATACCAAGAATTCAAAAACTCTTCTGAACATAATTATCTTTCACATTTGTGGGTTAAGACAAGATGACTTGTTGTGCATTGCAAATTACAACATAGCATATGGATAATTTTCAAGCAACAGCATTGACAATAAATAAAATAACGACATAAAGGTACCAATGTAACGTCCGACATCCAAAGTCCGCTTACCGCCCAGCCCGTCCGTAGGGGCGGGCATGCGCATTCATGCACAGCACTACTCTTACACTTTCAACCTCGCTTCATGTAAAAGGGTTAACCCGCTGGTGCTATGGTTTGAACGAGGGTTATATGCTGACCCTCACCCACCTAAACTTCCAATGTGGGACTAATTCCACCTCCACTTCACTTCATGTGCCACTTGGGCCCAATCCACAACTACTATAGGCCTCTAACGGGTTGGGTGTTACATTCAACCCCCCCTCCCCCCTTAAGGGATTACGCCCCCGATAGCATACCATATATATAACCGGCAAGTGGATACCTAAGCTCTCCTCTCGGTGCAAGGCCATGACATGTCCCCTCCACGGGCACAACATGCATGCACACATGCGGCGAGAGCTTATGCTCTGATAGCACTCGTAACGCCCCGCATCCAAAGTCTGCTTACCGCCCAGCCCTTCCGTAGGGGCGGGCACGCGCATTCATGCATAGCACCACTCTTACACTTTCGGTCTCGCTTCACGTAAAAGGGTTAACCCGGTGGTGCTATGGTTGGAACGAGGATTATATGCTGACCCTCACCCACATAAACTTCCAATGTGGAACTAATCCCACCTCCACTTCACTTCATGTGCCACTTGGAACCAATCCACAACTACTATAGGCCTCTAACGGGTTGGGTGTTACATTCAACCCCCCCCACCCCCTTAAGGGCCGACGCCCCGGCAGCATACCATATATATAAGCGGCAAGCGGATACCTAAGATCTCCTCTCGGTGCAAGGCCATGACATGTTCTCTCCACGGGCACAACATGCATGCACACATGCGGCGAGAGGTTATGCTCCGATAACACCGTAACACCTCGCATCCAAAGTCTGCTTACCGCCCAACCCTTTCGTAGGGGCGGGCACGCGCATTCATGCATAGCATCACTCTTACACTTTTGGCCTCGCTTCATGTAAAACGGTTAACCCGGTGGTGCTATGGTTGGAACGAGGGTTATATGCTGACCCTCACCCACCTAAACTTCCAATGTGGGACTAACCTCACCTCCACTTCACTTCATAGGCCATTTGGAGCCAATCCACAACTACTATAGGCTTCTAACGGGTTGGGGTGTTACAACCAAGTTAACGAGTACCTCAAGGAAGATAATGCAGCCACCAAGGGATACACATTTGTGCATTTTCGCTATCATATTGAACTCGTTGAGCAGCGAGTTTGATGTGGCGAAGGATAAATTCAGACCAATTGTAATTATAAAGGGTACATTGCTCGAGATGCAATCTCTAGAATCTTAATTGAAATTTCTGAATCCTAAGGATCAGGTGCAAGTACATGGGCACAACTAAATAACACAACTGCAGCCCTAACCATGTCTTTCTCACTGTCGGTCATGGGAGAACTAACTTGAATGTCATGTCATCCGGGCATATCCTTGAGAGTAGCCGAACTAAAACTATCCGTCGACTAGAAACACATTTGGAATACTAAGTAGGCCACCCAAACATACTTCGCGCACTAAGCTTTTGGCTTCACCTGAGAGGGAGGAAATTGTTTCATGTACCAACTAAAATGCCGAAGTGGGAGATGAATCGGCGTGGACCGACATTGCTGGCGTACTCATAAGAATGAGGAGGCTCTACGCCGCTGCGACAGTGCAGGAGATGTGGAGCATCGGAATCACCTGCAGGACCGGCACTTTGTCGACTCTTGTCGTGCAGAGGCAAGTGCCCCATCGATTCCGCACTAGAGTTAAGCCCGGAACGCAGATTGCGCTTTGGAGCAGGTGTGGCTACAGAAACTTGGCTGCTCCTACGTTTGCTGCACCGCAAGGGAGTCGAACTTGCATCCATGGATTCCAGATGCATTGCAAGATTGACCAGCAATGGAGTTGAATGGGAGAAGAAGAGTTACAAGATTGAGCCGTGAGGGAGATGAATGGGGGGAGGCGGGTTGCAAGATTGAATTGCAAGGGAGTAATGGGGAAGAGGGAACGAAGCGTGCGGTGGAGCCGAGAGATATCCGGAAGGCTCCCAACAAAGTGGGTCCCGCACACTGGTTCTTAAAAGAAAAATGTGACCACGTGTGTTAAAAAAATCCACCGCATGAGCTAACTTGGGTTGCTGAAAAAAAAGGACTAGTTGCTGCAATTGGATTGCTAAAAGATGTTAAAAAAAGGACTAGTTCAGAATATTTTACACCAAAGGGGCGGCCATAGTTCCAATGGGCCGGACGCCCTCGTCATATTTTACAACAACATAAGGTCGTAGTTACATTGGTCTGCATTATATAAGACCACACCTGAACTAGGTCATTAGAGATTAAGTGGCCTCTACATATTTTACACCAAAAAGTGCCACTATATTAGAGAACATGTGGCCCTCTACATATTTTACAACAAACATGCAAGGCAAACTATCTCACATTGTGCGAACTTTTTAGCTCGGTGGCTATCGACCTCATCCTCGATCATCAGTCTGCGAAGCTTCATTCCCGGTGCATGAGAATCCTTCATCTGATCCAATGGAAATTTGACGTGCTAGCTCAGGATGGTCCATAACATTTTCTTCACACAATTCGTAGCCTTCAACCAACTACAGAAAATATTTTTCTAGTTAAATGTGTTGCAAATTGTTACAAGAAATTACATGTGCGTAGATAAAAAAAGTTCATCCTATTTACCTTGATTTCGGGTAGATCATGGGTGCTCTGGTAAGTCTTTGGCAATTTGCCCAACGACAGATTCCTATGCATTAGTTTGTAAAATATGAAAAACTTCATTGGTCCGAAGCACATGCAATTAATTACTTACCGAATCATGGTGACTGTTTTGATCTGAAATTGTAGTCCTAACCATCGTTGCTACATGCACCGGGTCCTCTATGCCTGGCCATGGATGGTCTAGTTCGTACAAGCCATTGAACGGGAGAATCGGTAGCCAGCTGGGGGAAAGGCCAAAATAGAGCAGTCATCCGAATCCATGATGGTCCATGTGAAAAGAATAATGCCAAAAAGGAGTTGCACTTAGCTGAAGCCGGACAAGGTTTAAAGGACAAGCTGAAGCCAGACAAGGATAAAAGGAGCATGGTGTACTTACCTCAACCACAACATGGTCTGTCTCTTTCCCATATGATGTAGTTGCAATGGAGATGGTGATGGTGGCGACAGGCAGCGAGCTTCCCCTAGAATATGATGAGGCGCGATGGTCCATTTCAAGTAGTCCAAAAGCAACGCAAGCTCAATTGGTTCCCAGATGGGGATAGAGCAGTACAAATAACCAATGCAAGGTACAAGGAAAAGGCAACGTGTCCAGCGCTTGGCAATGGACCATAGGTGTCCTAAATCTTCCACAATTTGAATTCAGGCGCGCGAGCTCGACAACCACCTTAAATGCAATAGTTAGTGGCTTGGACAGATACTTTGTGAGTGATGCACAACGGCCACTTTGGTATAGGTAAATTTCAAGCCACGACATGGTCCAACCAAATTTTACATGAGTGATTGATGAAGATTCAGGTAAATATTCAACAGAACGGTCCAACCAACTTGCATGGTGAAGCCAGCTTAAAATTCATTTAGAAAATAAAATATCCTTCGACCTTCGTATCATGGTACTTATATTGTGGACACATATAAAATTGGTAGAGTGTCTAATTAATCGGCTGTGAGTTTCCGTTGGAAACCACATAATCGCAAAGGCAAAAAGAAAAGTAAAAGCTTCACATCATTTTGGGTCCAAAATAAAACAACGCTTCCTACATTGTTTCCATGAGCAAAATAAGATGCTCAAAATACATGCGTATGCTCAAGATATCAGGTAGATTTCTACAGACCCAAACTACAAGACCAAGGACAGAAAGTAACACTAGTTGCACTGATTACATAAACGGCATAACAAGGAGGTCGCTGCTGAAACTTGGGCATGGCGGCGGTGCAAGAAACTCAAAGGGTGGAAACTCTGTTGGTGCAGGTCCGGTACAATTGCTTCTATTGTGTCCCTTTAGTAGGCATCTGCTACATGTTGGCTCCTTCCTTTGCTTCTCTTGTTGCATTGAATTTGCAGTGTCTGAACAGTTTTCTTGCTCTTGGTCAAAGTATGTATAAGCTTTTCTACGCTTCCGTTTCTGCTCATATAGAGGCTTATCACATGACATTGATGGTCTGCCTCGTTTAATTATTTTGTGAGGAAACCTCTTGTAGCTCTGATTTTGCAAGCAACATATACTTCGTTGCAACTTCATATGCTTTGACATTTGAGTCACCTATTGCAACTATCTCAAGTACAGTCTGATACAAGGTTGAGTGCCTGAATGTTTGGTGTTCCAACACTGCTTTGTCTCTTTCGAAATGCTGAACGTGTGGTAGAAGCACATCCCTAGCATTTAGGGTCCACCTCTTGATAATTGTATCAACACCTGTCTCAGGAAAAAGATATTAACATATCAATTTTGCAGATATAGGTCTAGTTACAGTGGAAATATTTTCACTGTACATAGGTCTAGTTATAGTGGAAATATGTACAGTGATCAATTTTGCAGATATAGGTCTAGTTACAGTGGAAATATGTACCCGAATAATATGTGGACATATCATTCACATGTGTTCTGCCAGGTCACACTCACAAATATATTGGTCTGTATAGTTTTTGCCAGCGTTCTCTTTTTTCTGCTTTGACATGTTCAACAATATAGGAACTGGGCTTGTCCCGGTTGGCTAGGTGGTGGAGGATGTTGTTATGCACCCCTAGCCACTCAGGTTCGAGCCCCTACAACCTCGAATTTGGGTGCCTATTTCTGGTCGTTTTCTTCTCCTTAATGAAAAACCACCTAGCTCCTCCTAAGTGTGGTCTTCTTTTTTTTTGACATGTTCAACAATATACCTAGCCTTGGCAGTGACTTCAAAAGAAACAAAATACCTGATTCAAATATAAGTTTATCAAATATCTCAAACATTTTCCTTGTATATATTTGTGCAGCATGCCATTCAATTGGAATGTTGTGAACTATGACATTTCCAGCCTGCAGTAATGAAATGAGTAAGGGGATAAAAACGAATAGATGTCCGGACACGAATTGCAAAAAACCAATGGGAAAAAATTTCCACTACCTACCAATTTTGACATACGTTCTTCAAATGCTTCCGAAGCCTCACGGTCAAACTGTAGTTGCTGGTATATCTGCAAAAAAATGTGCATTGGGCTTGCAGGTCCAAATAGCTTCTTTCACATGTTGTTTCCACTCTCACTACGTTGAGTCCTTGTTTGTTTGGCACATAATATGTTCTTGAAGTAAGGCTTTGCCAATCGTTCATGTTTCCTATATATCTGATCTAGGTAGTCATTTTTCTGTAGATTGTATGTCTTAAGCATATGCTTCCATCCTGCCTCAAACCACTAACTGTAAGCATGGTATTTATAAGTTTGTGGAAAACAGATTTGAATCTGGATTTGCTCTTCTTTGTGTACAAGTGGGCAAGATGCTCTTTTGCCTTCCGCAATATGTGCCGCTTACACCACATGTGCTTTGTGCCAGGGAACACTGCCTCAATTGCAACTTCCATGGTCCTACATTGGGCTGCTCATGACAAGTAAAAAATCAGACTATTAGGCCAGTCAAAATTGTAGAACTATATATGAAATGAGACAATCAAGCAAGCTTGTACCTGTTAGAATTGTTACAGGATGCTTCCCACCCATGAGCCGGATAAACTCACTAAATACCCACTTGAAGCTCTCAATTGTTTCATTCCGCATCAAAATAGTACTATGCTCCGAAAGTGGTTGTTGACTCCAATGAAAAGACTAAATGACATATCATATAAATTGGTTTTGGACGTGGTGTCAAAAGTAATAACATCACCAAACCAGGCATATTGCATCCTGCTTCATCCATTTGTCCAAATTAAAGTTTGGATGTGTGACTCACTGTCAGGTAGGACGTTGTACGTCAAATTTGGATCTTCTTCCTTCAGCCCATTGAAGATATCAAGTGTCTTTGCGATATCCTCATCTGCATTGTCCCTTGAGATACGACAGCACAAGCTTCGCACTGCTCCTTTTGTGAATGGGCATTTCCCATGGCCCCAAAGAACCCAGAAATGATAGTGAAAATCTTAGACAAGTTTACATTATTCAATCTCGGATGCTTCATCTGATTTTTTGTGTACATGTCAATCTGGTTATGTGACCCCCAGTTCATTTTCTTTGCACATGTATCTGACAATGGATGGTTATGCTCTGAAATAAACTCCTTTACGCACCATCCACCATTGCTCCGCCGAGCGAGCCGCATATATGCTGGACATTCACAACGTGCTGATCTCGTGTTTTCCTGTTTTGGTTTGCCCTGTAATAGGATATGAATAGGTTGTCAACTAGGTTAAAAATGATACTATTTAATAAGAATCTATCACGGAGGCTGAGAAGAACTTACAAAGCAGAAACACACAAAGTCCTGAATAGTTTGAGTTTTCACACTATTCTTGCGTTTTCGTTCACGTCTAATACCAAAACCAAGCTCCCATGAATAAAGGTTATAGAAGTCAAATGCCTCTCGTCAATGAGTCAAATGTCATTCTAATTAGGGGAGGACAACCAGCCCCTCCCTACGAACCGCAAAGTTTCTCGGTGCTTTCTCGAAGTGCAGTACTTTCCGAACTGGTGTCATGCTGTTCATCACTTATTTTCCCTACCCTTGGCCTGCAACAACTACAACAGTTAGCATTCAAAGGCACAATACAAAAAGTAAAGTGCATCAAGATTTCTAAAAGGGTCAGGACCATCAATACATTGTATAGTTCCTACAACAACAGATATAAAAAAATGAATTAGAGTGCTCTCAACACATTTGTCCCAGTGGACAAGGAGGCAGTATAGATCCTAATTTCCTATGGATTCTGGAATAAAAATTGGTAGGTACAGACTTCCTATATATCTCGCCTCCTAGGTACGGACATCCTATATATACAAAAATGAATGAAAATGGTCTGATCCCATTTGTTCCAGGGGACAAGGGTACAATATAGTTCCTAATTTCCTATGATTTGTGGAATAAGAATTCCTAGGTTCAGACTTACCGGCAAATCATTATTTGAGGATAACACTTTGCAGTGGCAATACAAATTTAAATCTCTGGACCTTCATTAACTGAACAAACTACATGCATGCATTATATAAGTCAAATGCCTCCAGCCTGAATTGGGCGACCAATTCAAACATACAGAGTTGTGATTTTCTAGTTACGGACTTATGGCAAATTCATTATTTCTGAACAATGTACTAACGGCTAACACTTTGCAGTAGCAATACAAAATTAAATCTCTCGAGCCTTGTTCACTAAACAATCTGCAGAGTGTGGCATGATACTGAACCTATTATAATCAGAAACTGCGAACAAAAAAATTGTAATGAACTAATTTATCAAAACTTTGCAGAATATTGCATCTTTAATAGGTTAAGACCTAAATAATAATGGTATTATAATCTGAAAGTTCAATAAAAAAAATATAATCAACTAATAAATCAGATACAGATCATGAAGCACAAAGACGTACCTCTGCTTCTAAAGTTTCTACCGTGTAACACTAGTTGTGCCTTCAGTTTCAAGAACAGCAAGATTACCACCAATTATGGGGTTATTGGACTCTACCTGGATATCAGTTGCAGATGCCAGATCATTTGTGCTCTCTCGAACTGTGTAACATATATCAACGACAAGGAATCAATCATTTTACATTGCGTTACTTCAACGGGATTTTGTTTAACTGTGATAAGCAGAGTTACTTGGAACATTCGTGTGCATATGACAGTGCTCCTGCCCATTCATTAACTGTGATATCTTGATTTTTAGATTGCTCAACAAAAATATCAGGCGATACATTTAGATCGAACATTCTTCCACTTGGTGACCTGGTGAAATTGGGGACAGCTAAGCAAAGTCAGGAGCGAAGAATGGTATCGTGAAAAAAATCGACTAAATCACAGAAACATACTTATTCTGCCCATCCAGGGGCTCCACCGGTGGTTGATCCGAATTCAGCACATCTATCTCCATCCATATTTGTGGAGAACAAGGGAGAAACAAGTGTACTGATATTAAACAAATAATAAATTCAATAATGGGACGGCAAATAGTATAAGCATCACTAACAAGGACTATGTACCTCTCATGGGAAAGCAAGCTTATTCGAAGTAAAACTCATCGTCCCGCCAATCGAAGGAGTTGAGATCCAACAAAGGCTTATGCGGCGGCGGGTCGCCGGTGTCCGTATCGCCGTCGCCTTAGCGTCGCCGCCGGCGCTCGGAACGGCCCCGAGTTGAAAGCGGCGTGGGCGCAGCGATGGGATGAAGCGAGAGGAGCCTCGGTGGAGCGTTGGGAGAAAACGGGAGGAGGTGTCTAGTTTGTTGGAGAAGAGTCCAGTAAAAGATAGGAGTCGTCCCGATGGGGGAGAGATATTTGCCACCCTTGTACGTACATGCAAACAGTAGGGTGTATTCCTCTATTTTCCGAGAGCTCGTATTCTCTAGGAAACAAATCGTGCAACAAGACTCGACGAGAATCCCAATAAATCCAGGACCCACCGTTGGAGCAATGACAGCTCGTCTAGATACAGGGCGGAATCCAGCTGCAGCGGTCCCGTGACTTTCCCGTGCCGCTTGTCGCTTTCGGTTGCCGACCGTGTGGGTTATGTCGATGCTCCATGTCTTTGGTGCTCAGCTAGACCCTATTCGTTTTGGCATGGAACAACACGAATCGTAACCCAAACTACATGGAACAAAAGAATGTAGAATTGATCCGGTCCAACTCAAAATAGTCGTTCAGCTTGTGCATGGATTGGTATGGGAACCCATTTGATTTCCGCCCATTTTATGGCCGTTCTATGCCCTGATGACCTAGCACCAATCCATGACCCTATCCTATAAACGTAGCAAACATGGATGAAGTGAAAGAGATTTGAACCACTCAATCCAGCACCTAGAAACAGATCCATATAGAATCTATTCCGACGTAAAGGAACAAGACCCTAGGTTTCGGCATCCTCAAGAACGGGGCGCATCTTTGAGTATTATATGAGCTCGTCGTGTGATCATGACGCCAAAAAAACTGGCTTGACTAAGCTAAAAATTCCCCGACCGATGAGCATGTCTAGAAATGTAGCTGGGCCGACGAAACAAAGAAATCTGCGGGCTGTCCCCGCAACAAACCACAGTTGGAGAACGTTTACGTGATTCGGCCCAAACAGCGCGTTGCCAGCCGGCCCGAAGCAACGGCAAGGTGATTCTGCTGTGCCTGCAAGCCCACGGATGGATCATGGTTACTGGCTCGCGCGCGCACGGCTTTCGAAAGAGGAGGAGGCGGAGCCAAGCCTGAAGCCAGCCACGCCGTCGCCTGCCACCCGAGCCCGTACCCGGTTGCCGCCCACGAGCACCGCACTGCCACGCAATTGCAGCACTAACCTGACCCTGTCCTGCCTGCCCATCGATCCTTTTCATGCACACACACATCTTTGACTAGACGAGACTAGGGAGCGTCCGTCCATGCATGTACTGTGGAGCGCCACAGTCGGGTCGGTCGGATGTCTGCGCGCGACAGGCACAGCCGGGTGGGCTCGGGCATCGATCAGCATGCACGGGCGGGTCCGGCACACTGCCACTGCTCGTGTAAGTATGGATCGCGCCATGGGGCCGTCTCGCACGATCGAGCCTGCAGTGTACTAGCCGCTGGCACGCTGCGGCACCCACCGGCACACAAATTTTTTATTTTGTTGATCTGTGGCACCACACACTTGTTGGTATAGCGCAGTGTACTGAAGTTGTTAGACGTGTTATAACATGAAGATATTTAAATTTGATTCAACCAAGTAATAGTGATTTTGATCTTGCAGCGATCTTGCGCTCCAACGTACACCAACCAACAATGAACACGCTTAGGTTGTGTTTGACTTGTGTAACTGTACATAAGCACGAACCCTCGAATCTAAGGATGTGTTCGTTTCCGGGTCTAAACTTTAGAGCTGTCACATCAAAAAGAATCTTACTATTTAAAGTACTTAAATAAAGTTTAATTATAAAATAAATTACATGCCACTAGACTAATTCACGAGACCAATCTAATAAGGTTAATTAAGTCGTGATTAGAAGATGGTTACTCGTAGCATCACTTTAGCAAAATATAGATTAATTGAGCTTATTAGATTCATCTCGAAAATTAGCACCAATCTGTAAAAGAGTTTTGTCGACTTGGATCGAAATATTTATAAATACTAAGATTCTCTTTGATGTGACAATGCTAAATTTTAGAGGGCAGAAACGAACGGGTCATATCAAAGAGAATCTTACTATTTATGAATATTTCGATCAATTTAATGACAAAACCCTATTGACAGATTGGTGCTAATTTTCGAGATGAATCTAATGAGCTTAATTAATTTAGATTTTGCTAAAGTGATGCTACAAGAATCGGCTTTCTAATCATGACTTAATTAACCTCATTAGATTCGTCTCGTAAATTAGTCTAGGGGCATGTAATTTATTTTATAATTAAATTTTATTTAGTACTCTTAAATAGTAAGATCCTTTTTGATATGACAGCTATAAAATTTAGACCTCGTGAATTCGTTTCTGGGCCTAAATTTTAGAGTCATTACGCCAAAAAGAATATTATTATTTAAGAGTATTAAATAAAGTTTAATTATAAAACAAATTACAGGCCGCTAGACTAATTTACGAGACGAATCTAATGAGGTTAATTAAGTCGTGATTAGAAAACGGTTACTCGTAGCATCACTTTAGCAAAATATAGATTAATTAAGCTCATTAGATTCATCTCGAAAATTAGCACCAATCTGTCAATAGGGTTTTGTTATTAAGTGGATCGAAATATTTATAAATAATAAGATTCTCTTCGACGTGACAGTGCTAAATTTTAGAGGAGAGGAGACGAACACACTCT